>VDFB02271358.1:542055661-542135867 GCA_007258455.2 Sequoia sempervirens | reverse complement strand
TCCTTTTAGCCAAATGTCTTCAAAATTTTTTCCAGTTCTTGCATGAGTTACACTTCCTCCCTATTAGGCCATTAAGATAAATCTAAGAGTTATTCCCAAAAGTATAATGAAAAGTACTGTTGACCAAATTGTAGAGTTAATTGTAATTATACTCCCAACATTTTTATGGGATTAAGAATAATTGATTAAGGATTTGGAGTTGATAAAAAAAAAATTAGGTTGGGGGTTAATATTAAGTCAATCCTTCAATTGTTCCTCCTAATGAAAATTTAAATATTTTATACTAAATAAATCTAATAAAATGGTTTTATATGAGGGTCATGAGATTGAGGTACATATACATGTTGACGAGCTTGAAATCATTGATTCACCTATGTATGTGAGGAATGATAATTTGTTGGTATTAATAAAAATTATAAGGGTACTTATTCTTCTTCTTATGTACTAGTGATTGACTTTTATATAAATTTCTATGGACTAACTAGTATTCAAACTTAGGACCTCCCATTTGGTGTTAGGATGCTCTACTATTGAGCTAATGGCTCACATTGTGATGAGTCTTTTTATGGCTTAGGTGTGTATCATTTCTCCAACACACTCCCTTGAGCCACAACATAGGTGTCAAATGCACCTAGCTTGGCTCTAATACCATACAAGAATACCAATTATGAGGACCTCCTATAAAAATATGACATGAAAAACCGTGAACAATATTTAAAAGATAATCCATAGTCTATCTTATTATTTATGCATATTTTCTAGGACCACCTATGCCCAAAACACAAAATAGTTTTTGTAAATACACCAATTAGATCTTATAAAATGCATTACTTAGATCAAATTATATGGTAAATTAAATATAATTAATGATTACTTTTTCTTTTAGTATGAAAGAGGTTAAATTCCAATATATGTTCTAGTGGGCTTGATTGAGTGACAAGGTGGAGTGATTGTTGTAATGAAGAACTTGCTAGGAAAGCTAACCAAGTTAAAATGTACACCTATACATACATCATTGTGGTAATATAGACCTATGTCATAAAACACAATTGAATCCTATTAGTTCCAAAGTATTTTAGCAAAGAAGAGATAGAGGAATTTCCAACATGAGGCATAATTCAATCATAATATAATAAAACCATTAATCCATAGTTCTATGTATAAATGGACTGTTGTAGAGGAAAAGATACACATTTAATTTGCAAGGCATAACTCAACAATATGAAAACATATAGTAGAATATTGTACATTATTCTCAGGATTTTTTCTTATTTGTGAGAAATGCAAACCTTCCATGCTAATTTTCTCTAAAACACACAAATATAGGGGGCAGTGTAATATCCCACCCTTTCCTAAATTTTTCCATAGCTAGTGATATGATAATATCCCAACAACTCTATGAATTTTAAAATTGAATGTTATGGACTATATTAAAATTATTTTGTGGACTAATAAACTAAAGAATATTCTTGATATTTAATTACACGTCTCTTGAGAAAAACAATGATTTAATATCTTATGAGTATTAAATTAGATTATGAGTATAATTTAAAGAATTATAGTCATGATTTTGTAATTGTCATGTAATAGACATAAATATCATTCCTTTTGTTGGTAAAACTACATATTTAGAGTAATATTATGAAGGTTAAATTTAAATGGTTTATCTAGCACTCAAATAATCATTCTAGACTAATATTTGATTTAAAATTTCTTTTACAATGATTATTGATTATATTTAATAAAAAATACTTGATATTCCCACCAAGTTATTAAGGGTGCAAATCAACTATTGACATGGACTAAACTATTGCAAACAAGGTAAATATATATAGTAGGAGTATCAACTAATGGTGAGGCACTTTAAGTCTAATCAAACATACAATATACCAAATAATATTAATGAAATAGTGGAGAAAATAAATAAATATTCAAACCTCATGAACACTAGAATTATAATATGGAGAAACCCTTTCAAAAATCCCACTACTAAAGAGATATGAAACTTTTATTAATATTCATAACAAGATTATAACAATCCAATCCACTCAATCTTCTTTAGTCTAATGTTTTGGCTATTTCTACATAACACTATTTAAACCTTATGTCATACATTAAATTATATATAGAGCAAGGGAAACAAGAAATGATCAATTAATTTATGTAATGAGTGGAAAAAAATCATGGTCCACAAGAAAAGAACCCATGCCCCACTATGCATTGGAACATGTACACAAAATATAAACGAACTAATGATATAGGACCTTAAATCCCATAACCTTGATAGTAACCACTCCCAATACTAGTGCTTTATGATGAAGATGTCAACTACAATAAGTCTCATCTATTATGAAAAGATGCTCCACTCTTCCCAATGTAACTCCTAGTACAATAATCATCACGATCTCCTTATTTAATTTTATTATAATAATATCTTGAGCCCATTGCTTACCTTTTCATTTTTTCTCACATATCACACTATAAAATTTTGGAGCTCATTTTCACTTTGCGAGAGTCTCTCGAGGGTTTTAATGGTGTCCAAATTGATATTTTTTAGCTTAATGCATCAAGCTCATTAATATTTTTAATTTTAAGAAAATATTAAAATCAAAGCTTAGACTAATTTATGCCCTTTAGAAATTTAAAGATAAGATTTTAAGATGGAACACTAATCCCAACTTACACCAACCAAGTACAAATGGGTATTTAGCTTCATGGAGATTCATTCATGGTTGGTGATGGTGCATGAGTAGGCTAATAGAGGAAGAAAGACCATATGTTCATTAAGAAGAAATTGGGAGAAAAAATAAGCTAAGTTTAAATTTGTAATGATAAGAGGATCTTGATTGAATTATATATATATAGTTCATATGAGAACCAAGGATAACATACTAGAGTAAATAAGCTTCGATAATAAAGGAATCTTGTAAGTATGGGGAAGAAAAATATATCAAACTAAATGCACTACCAAAAGATAGATCAATTGGGATTTTTTTATAGGAAAGTGTGATATTTAATTGAAATCCTAATGTATTAATGTTGTATCTTCAACAATCTTGGAATGAGTACTTGGATGCCTATGTTGTCAAAAGATATTATTATTTTACTATTAATTCTCCTCATGTTGAAATTTCCATGAACTAGTTAGGATGCAAATCTCCACCACTAAGCTACCCACCCACTTTATGACAAGTCAATTTACGATTTAGGTATGCTAATTTTTTTGACACCTTTTTCACATTGTGAGATATTACCAAATAATTATAATGGTCATTTGGTTTTGTGTGGATCATGAACCATGTAAGGGTGTGTTTATTGATCTTACTCACCAACAAAATGTATGCATTGAATAATTTTTGTTTTATCATCATTTTATCAACAAGCATATGCATATTTGAAGGTTTATTTAAAATTGACTAATGATATGTTGATTGAAACTATAGGATACATTATTTTACCTTAATTTTTTGGTCTAAAAGATGAGGGAAGTTCTTATTCTATGTCATATTCTTTCTTCTTTAGATGTATCTCATATTTTATTTGGGTATCCATGGATAAAGCAATATCAAGCAACATCATCTATGTCATGCCATCAAGGTATCAAATATGTTTGAACACTAGTAAAGAGGTTACAATTGCAAGAGATCCGTATATGCCTTTATTTTAGATTAAGTCATTTAACCTTAAATAGTTTTAAGAACATACATAAGAATCCTCTATATAAGTGCAAGGATTCTTTGCCTAATTTGTAAAATTTTCAAAAGGAATAACAATGGTGGGAAAATCAAGACAAGATGCAACAATTTAGAATTCCTAAAGGGTTTACAATTATTAGAGCCAAAGTAGGTTATATGTAGGTTTTATATTATAAAATGATTCAAGAATCTATAAGGCCAAAAGAACCATAAGCATTACAAACTTTAGTTTAGAAGCATAAGGGATTGGATATTTTCATTCCTAAACATGGTTTTCATAAAAAAAATTACTCATGTAGCAAACACACTATAGAATTCACAAAGAAGGTTAGGGTTTTTAGCTTCATTTGTTATATGGAGATATTTTATTGTAATGTACGTAATCAATGATATGATTCTTGATTTTTTATAAGATTTAATATTATAACACCTTAACAAATCAAGCTATGACTTTCATGGTTCACTCCTACATGTATGAAATTTGCATTTTCATCTACAAGTTTAACCCTAAATTTGTAGTTTTAAAATTATTTTGTGACCTTGACCCCTACACTTCTAGTCTTTAGGAATTTATTTATCTCCATTTTTTAGACTATGTTGAGAGCCATTATAATGTTTTTTTGCACTAACTTTCGGAGGAAACTCGTTTTTCCTTACTCAAACCCTTGGATTATGCAAAACGGGGAAGCAAAATACTATATTGAAAATGCTTTAAAAACTTTCAAACAAGTGCAATTTGAATTCAACAAATTTAAAAAAATTTGCATATAGGGTTTCAAATTAAACAAATACATGCATTTTGAACTCTAAAAAAATGGAATTTTAAATACCTCGTGCTCAATAGTGGTCGATATGCGAATTGGAATGATGAAGTTTGAAGAGAGGACCCAAAATTTTCTTTCGCCGGTGAGAGAAATTTTGTTGGGTCGCCGTTCGGATTATGTTCGCCGCGCGCAGGGAGACAGTGACTGACTGGTAAAGTTCACAGTAAAAATGTGAAAGTGAAAGCGTTTTTTTTGTTTTAGTCATATTCAAGGGGTTCGGCCGAACCCACTTAAATATTATTTTTTATTAGAGGCGGTGATTGGTTCGGCCGAACCCATTTGATATGAAGAATGGGAAAAATTCGAAATTTCCTTCCTCTTCAAAAGTGTAAACCACTTATGTGGCTTCACCCTACACTGTAACCCACTGTCAGAGGAACTGGACTTCGATTATATAAACCTCAATGTTATATCAGTTGGTTGAGGGTACTCACCTCTGTTCGATGCACTGTACTAGCTTCTCTAGACGTATTCTCGGTAACTCGCTATGTCTCCCATCTTCCACGATGATGATATCAATTTCCATGCTAGTTGTTGAATGGTCTGCAGGTACTCCTAATTGTTTATTTCCTTACTCCTCTTTCACAGTGACATATAAGTCAAACGTGACCCACATGTAATATGAGATATAGCCTACACACTACCACATGATACCATGTCCTTGCTCAATATCTATCAAGTTTCGTGCATTGTTGTTAGCAGCTCATAATCAGTAATCCTCATGACTCCTCCATTATTATTTGAAATCTTCTTGATTCAAGGATGGCATTGTAAATAAGATAAATCAAGAGACCTGGCACAACTCGCATATCTTGATGAAATACTAATATAAATTTACTCCAGACGGTAGTGGCTTATAAACTATCTTCGGCCTCAAATAATGTTCTTCTACTTATGTTTGATTCTCCAACGACTGATGATTGTAAACAACTAAGATAACTCGATGCTATATGTACAAGGGATTTATAGCCTGGTGCAGAAGGTCCGTCACTCTTTGGAAGCAGCCACGAAATCTCTGCCGAAATTGAATGATTCCCTGAAAACCATCGATGATAAAGATTCTGGCCCTAGACTCAATATTGATGGGCGATTGTGGTGGACAACCATGTTTACCGTCTCTACAGGTGACTTCTATAGTGGGGCCTGAGAGTATCATATCTCTAGTTTGTAACAAATAACACGTGAATGTTTTATCACCCTCAAATATCACTAAGGAGGTGGCTTCAAGCAATTCGTGATCTCCACTTCCGTTATAGAATCTCACTTTGCGATTATAATACTAGCTCATCCTGTTAGCAATACACGTAAGTAATGTTGCAATGAATATATATTTGTAATGGTCCTTGAACTCCAAACTCTCGTCTCATTTCTTGAGTCCTCCCGAGAGCCTGCCCACGCTCTTTCAATATTTTTGCGCTTCTTAGACATTGGCATTACTCTTCTTTATATCCCGACTATTCCATTCTCTAGGAGCTATGTTGTCTACCTGTTTGGACGCATTAACACCCTTCCCATTCCTTAGCGGCTAAATAAAATGTGATTCCTTAATATCAATCTGAATATCCTTTTTTTTCCCCCAAGACCCTTGTCAGGAGCGATACTTTAAATATCATTCTGCTCGACTCTTCCCTATGGACGCGACTCCCGCATTTGACTTAATTTATTTTGATTTCTATTTCACCTTTACTTTAAAAATGTTTATAATAATTGTAATGGTATTATCTTTATAATATCCTTAATAGCAATATTCAGATTTATAGTATACATTCTAATATTTATATTTTTGTTAATATTTTATATTTGTTTATTCAGCATTGTTTCCCTCTATGCCACTTTATAATAATCATATTTGTTTTAGATTTTCTTATGAATATAATATTATCCATTGTATTTATAATTGTAATGATAATATTATTTTATGTTTTATATTTATAGTGATTTTGTATACTTCAATATCTATTATATCATCATGACGTTATCATATTCGTAATTATAATATAATTATGTAATACCAAATGGTTAACTATTTAAATTATGTTTCTTAACTATCTGAACACCATGATTGCGGGGGCATGACAAAAAGCCTTTGAAAATTTGCAATGTATGAGTCAAGTGAACCATGTTGTTTTAGTTGTGCAAGCTCATGAAACTTGACCTCAGGATCCTTGGTATCAAACCTCTCAATGAGTTTGTTGGTAAACTCCTCATAAGTATGAATAAGGTTATGGCCAAGAGTGACCAAACCGTGATACCACCCCTCATGGGCAGCCCCATCCAAATGCAAGGTAGCAAACTTGATGGCATCTTCTTCTGGCATTGGTCTTAGTGAGAGGTAGTTTTCAAGCTTCTAGACCCATGATCTTGTTGAACACTTATCACTTCCATCGAAGTGAGCCAAAGTCACCTTCCCAAGAGCTTGTTGGAAATCTCTTGGAGGTACAGGAGCACGATTCTCAACTCTTCCACCTCCTCTTCTCTTCTTTTGGTTCATTTACTGATCCAAGGATGGAATCTCATGGATCTCAGCAGGAAGGGAAACATATTCCATGTAGCTATTCCTTACTTCATTTGGCATGGATACTTCAGGCTCAGCAGGTGGTTCCTCCCTTTGGGTAAAGGTAGGAATAAGAGGTCTAGAGGTTGATCCTCTGGTCACCTCAACATGTTGACCAATGAGTCTCCCTCTTGGATTTGTATTAGAAGCACTATTTTTAGTCTCTTGGTTTTGTTGCATTGGAGTTACCGGGTGATTCATCTTAGCAAGTAACTGAGACATCATGCCCAACATGATATCAAACTTCCTCTCAGTTCTAGCATCTGCATCTTCCCCACGGACTGGTCCCTTCTCCATATCTACCATGGTCTCAACTACAATATTATGATTCCTGAGAACCTTTGAAAAAGTATCCTCTTCAGGAACTGATAGAGTCTGAAATTGCAGTCTCTTCAAATCTTCGTACAGTATTTGATATCTCTATCACTCATTTGACAAACTGATCATTGAAAGCACAAGTTGGCAGGATGACCAACTCTGATACCATTGAAATACCCCCTTTAGTTTTTAGTTTTTATTTTTAACACACAACACTTCACCCGTTAACGTTAGCCCAAGAAAGATGACAAGTTGAAAGCAACTCTTTGCTTTCTGATCACCCAGATGTCGGAGTGGGCAAGGTGAGAGCATATGGTGCAAGGGGATTTGTTAGCAATAAACTAAATGGTGGAAGTACAAATGATATTGGCGGCAAGACAACCAATATAGAAAATGTAAATATTTAGGTGGCAAGCCAGCCTCTTCCACTTTTTAGGAGGGAATTAAGAAACTTTTCAAGTCCTGGCGCCCTAATCTCTTTATAATCTCATTTTGGCTCTCACTTGCACATGGCTACTTTGGTAACATAACAAAATGCTACTGGATTTCTTCTAGATTGCTTGGGCTGCAAATCGAGGACAAAAACCCTTTGTGTATGGGCTGATTTCGGTGGTGAAATATCCACCCTAGTCAAATTGTGAGTGACTCCACAGTAGGGATCATATAGAGCTTCACAGAGTTTGAGTTTTGGTAATTGAAAATGAAGATTTATTAGTACTTTGAGGAGTTTTTTTGTGTGGTTCGTTTAGTTTTCAGTTTGGAGTGATTTTATGAAGATTTTGGTGTGTTTAATATCATTTTATGGGCAGTGCTTTTCTGGACTAGAACTCACCTAATTGCTCATATCGTAGAGACGTCTTGAGCAATCAAAATGGGTATTGGAGTAATGGAAGGGATTTTTCATGTTGATTCTTTCAAGCACGAGTTTGCAATTTTTAACCGAGTTTTGAATTTATTGGAGCAAATCGAACTTTCCTAGGGGGACGCCTTGCTACTGCTAAAAACACCAGTTTGTGACCTGCACATTGAATAGGCGCCTGTGGCTGTGTATTGGGGTTTATTGTCCAATCGTTGGGTGTTGGAAAACAAGGAGTTTGAGCCAAGAAATATTGCTGCAGATTGATGTACTTTGGAAGCTTAAAATCTGCCTTATGCTACTTTGCCCAGGTCTGAAATTGTTATGTATTTTATGATTATTGTCTTGCAAAATCTGAACTTTATGATAATGAAATCAGAATGTTAATGAAGGTAGAAAACCTCTCTTTCTTGCAAGTTATCTAGTTATTTCTCTTTGCAATCTTTATGTATATCTTGGCATGTTTCAAACTCAATGATATATGAGAAAACATCAAACAAGCAAACTCAAGAAACCTTGAAACAACAATTGGAAAGAACAAAATAAAAAATCGAGGGTGTATGTTACAGTGGTATCAGAGCAAGTTCTTCCTGCCATCCTATGTGGTCATAAGAAATCAACACTATTCATTCTGTGAGTGCAAGAGGACAAAGATACATAACGAGGGAGATGACTACAGAGAAGTCTATATCTGAGTTGATACAAGAACTGACTACACTAATGAGTGATTTTGACATAAAAAGGGCATACTCAAGGATTGTTGCGAAATCTAAAGGTTTGAATGGAAAAGTGCACATGACACATCAAGATGTCATGTCCCCAAATTGTAACACATTGAAATGAAAATAAATGCGCAAATAAATAAAGAAATATATATAAGCAATTTTATCGGGATAATATTATTATTCAAACATTATTATAATTATGGAAGATAATATTATAATTATAAATATTAATATAGTATTGTCATTACCCAAAATTATAATCTTTATAAATACTAATGAGAAATATTTATTATATATATAAGTGGCCATATAAATCACAACTATCATATGGAATGAAATAATTAATATTAAATCATAATAGTAAAAAAAATACTCACAAGGAAAGCAATATAAAATATATATCAAACAATTAATATTTGAATATACTATTGCAATCCTAAAAAAAGTATCATTTATCCCTAATGCAGCGATTCATTTAAGGCAATCAATTATCAAAAGCAACACACCTACGTATGGCTGGATTAGTTCAAACCGGCAACTCATAACATTTACAAAAAGGCAGTAATTAGTAAATGGAGAAAGCACCGTTTATCTCTAAAAATGATACTAGCAAAGGGACGTGCCTCTTCTTAAGATCGTCTTCCTCCATAGGGTCGCCCCTCTTGGGGATTTGAGAAGGTATTTAAAGGGAGGCAATAAAATAGAATGGGGAGAGAAAAATACATCGGCATTGAGGGAGAAGAACATAATTTTGTGAGCTTATCAATCAGCAAGATAAAAAAAAGTTCAATCTGAAATAATCATCGGGGCTGTAAGGAGGCTACAACAGATTGAACCAAAGGTATTAATGATTGACAAATATGTTGGAATTGATAATTGATAAATATTTGATAATAATAAATATTAATCTAGATATTAATATTTGGTAATTGATAAATATATTAATATTTGAAATTGATAAGATATTAATGTAGATATATTTGATAAGTGATAAATATATTTAAATATATTATGATGGATGAATGCATTGAGAAATTGAATGACATGTTAATATATATATATTGTGATTCATGTATACATTACAGGTGATTGATAAATACAATGTATATATATATAAGTCAATATTATTTACGATTGTCCTATATTGATGCTTGTAGTAATTATTGAGCCTTATAAATAATTATGATATAATTACGGATAATAGATTCTTATCTATTGAGTTGCACTAACGATATCTTTTGAGTGCAAAGAAACAAGAACAATTGAATCTTAGGAGGATAGATCATCGCATCAAAGATCGGGCTTAGGGAAATAAGTCTAAAAGAAGTCCAGTGAGTACGATGATCAGAGGTAAGTACCCTCAACCAACTGATATAACATTGATAAATGGATATCATTTATCAATGACCCAGTGATGATGTTTATAGCAATTATTGTATATCATAAGCTACTATGACTTTTACTATAAGAATAGACTTTGGGCCAAAATTCCCTTTCACTAACACTCAATAAGGAGAGGATGGTTGTGGAGGGAAAGGCTGGTAATTCGATCCCATGAGGGATGGCCCAAGACAGTAATAAACCTTGAGGGAATCCACTTGGAGATTGGTCATGCACCCTCGGCACTGTAAGGCGTCCCTCCTCTAATGGGGTTTAGGAAAGAGGAAACAAGGCAAAGATCTATTCTGATGAAGAGTAATAAGTCATATCAATTTATGATGTGTTTATGCACTAGCTGATAATGCATCTGCCTTATCCTTAAAATGTTCAATTTGGAATTGTGCATGTGCAAAATTAGGTGTTGGTGAATAAATTTCTTGACCTTAACTTGTGCATTTTATGTCTCTAATAAGGGGACATTACACAAGATGACTATGAGTTTGAAGGAGAAACCTTGACACATGATGAGTGTGTGTTAGAGCCCCAAAATACTCCCTTAGACTTGCATGTGACTAGAGATAATGAAGATTGGTTTGGTGAAAAGAACAAAACAACAGTCTTGAAACCTAAAGTGGATTCATCCAATGAAGGTCTTGAGACTAATGATTTCACAGAAGATAATAGTAGAACTATTGTGTGGGTTGAGTTCGCTAAAGAAGAGCGTGTTAAGGATAACTTGGGTGACGTCATTGAACCAGCTTATGACCATTACCATAGTGACGATGTTGGTGATGATTCCAATGAGTGTGTACCTAATCATGTTGAAGATTTGGTGATAAATGGTTCTCCTCTTGTTGCTGACCTAACTTCTCAAGAATTTTCGCATGGAGAATTTATGACATGTGATCAAGAAGACCTTTTTGGTATGCAGATGACTATTCATGGTGAGATCAAAAATATACCTATAGATGATGGGCTCATTGAAGGTAAAAATGATAGAGTTTTCCAAACAGCTAGCATTGATGACTCTTTGCTTCATTACAGTGTTGGTGACATGGGTGGTCTTGGGTTTGATTATCAAACTAAGACATCGGAGAGAGATACTTATGAAGATATTAGTTTTAGTGAGTTGGGAGGTGACCTATTCAAGGGTCAACACTCCAAGAGAAGTACAGAGAGCACTTTTCTTTTGATCAAATCAATCAGCCCTTTAGCATTTGGGATCCAGGTGTGATGGCACCTAAGGATGACAAAGAACCTGTGTGGGATGAATTTCCCTTTGATATTGATGATGCTCAAAATTTAGATTACAATGCAAACTATGAGATTTCCATTGGAGGAGATGAAGTCTTTGATGAAGAAGCTTGCTTGGCAAAGCCCCGTAATGACCCCTTTAAGATGGTTGCAGCCACTAAGGAAGAGTATGTTGCTACTAAAGCTTTCAGAACAGCGATCAATAATGATTCATTGATCGAGTTTGGGGTTGCCTTCTTGTTTGATCAAAGTGATAGTGAGGTGGAAGCAAATGTAGAAGTCTATAAGGCTCTTGATATTGAAGAGTTTGATGGTGTTTTTGAGCAGAAAACATCAAGCAAGATTCAAGTTTTCAAGCTTCTAGTGGCATCACATTTCACATAACAAAGGAAACCCGTCCTTTTTTTCTTTAAATCTATAGGTTCTTTTTATTAGGATAATATGAGAATTAGTTCTGGAAAAATTTTATTGCAAGGAAGATATGCAATATTCCATTCTTTATTAAATGAAATCTAGCTTGACTTTATAGTTTATTTCCCTTGTTTTTAATGAACGATGCAAATTTAATGTTTTGGCATGCTTGTATGCTGAACTATAGACAAATTCACACTCGGAATGATTTTCTTCCAAGTGTAATGTAACTAATGTTCTTATCCCTTTCACTATAGTGACTTCTCTACATCATGTCACTCATGCATTATCTTATTTGCAGTATAGCTAGAAAATGGGAGCCTGGAAAGGTCTCCAAAGATGACAGCAAATTGTTAAAGTTGCTTGATGGAGAACATGGATAATCTTCTTATCCTATCCGAATAGAAATTAGAATAATAAAATATAGATCTGCCATGTGCTGTAAAATTATTCCCACCCAGCATGAATTTCAAGCTGGTGAGGCAAGATGCTCAAACGCAAGCACAAAATGTCTTAATAGCTGCAACTAAGAATAATAGAAGATTATGGTTAGTAATATCACACTATTACCTCCTGAAGAAGAAAGTCATGATGTTTAAGGAATAAATTTCTTCAATTTGCAAACACCAACTAAAACAAATGAGAGAAAATAAGGCAGAAGAGTAAATTGAAATAAAGGACAGACGAGATTTTTTTTATTTTTTAACATATTTCTTGTATCTAGGATTCTATAGCTTTTTTTTTCTATAGAAATTACTACTTTTTTCTCTTTAAGGAATGCTTTTCATTCCTAGGCTTTTGAAGGTTGCAATTTGTCAGTCTTTCTTTTTACTACAAGTAATGGAATGGATGTTCCTTGTTTGCTAACAATATGCTTAAATAATAAAAAATTGTGATTGTAGAGAACCATATCTACAGGTTGCATCGTGTTACTAAGACCAGTGACTCATGTCATGGAGGAAAGTGTAGCATCTGTTCAAAAGGAAATCTCAACAACAAATATTGGTACCATCTGCATTTTCCATTATTTTCAAAGTGTTCTTTTTTGACAATCTTCTAACTTTTATATTTATTTAATACCAAATCTGAATATTATATGAGACAATTTAGCTATTATCTCTTTCACAGACATTGACAATGGCACTGAGCAAATTTCTGAGGAAGAAGCGGTATGCAGAATTTGTTTGGTTTCTCTTTCTGAGGGCGGTATAACTCTTAAAATGGAGTGTGGATGCAAAGGTGAACTCGCACTTGCACATGAAGATTGTGTTGTTAAATGGTTTACAATTAAAGGAAATAAAACATGTGATGTATGTAAAAATGAGGTCAAAAACCTTCCTGTGACATTATCAAGAATACAGAGTAATCACACAAACAGCATACATCCAGCAGGAATACCTCAACACACAGAGGTGCAACACTACAGGTATTTTGTGGATGCCTACCCTAGTTTCTGATTTATAATTTTACTGCAATTTTATTTTTTAGATACTTTATAATACCACTTATCACAAACTGGAGGAAGTTCATTATGTAAAATATGAATGATCTAACATTTTTCCATTTCTTATATGTTATGTGTTCTTTTCTCATTTCGATAGATATATGTGTCTCTCACCTAGGAAAAACAAAGGGAAAGATAAACAGTATTGTAGGTACAAAGAATAAATGCAAAGAAGATATGGTGTAGAAATAAAAACTGATTTACAACTGCAGTAAACTGTTCTCTACTCTAAAAGTTTAGGAAATATCTGTATTTTTGAAGCATAATTAGATATATGCAGAAAATAAGTATTATTTTATACCACTATAGAATCAAGAGATTTTTAAATTGAAAATACTAACATCTGAGTGGGGATTGCCATAATAGGATTGGTGATATCATTAAAACTAAGTAGGACGAAGTGCATGCCAATCTTTAAAGTGCATATTAGCTTTTTTTTTACATCTATTACAGTGGGAGTCTTGTTTGTAACAATAATTCAGGAGCATTGTAAAATATTTTTCTCTCTCCCCAAGGTACCATGGCTATCTGATGCAGTCAAGGAGAGGGGGCCAACTGAATTGTGGCCTTGTCCTTGCAACCCACAGATTTATGTAAGGGCCCTCAGACCCAAAATTGTTGGGGAATTTGGAAGCTCCTAAATTGTTTACCTCACTTAGTTGTCATTCAATATAGTTTAAAAATGATTGAATCTTCTCAATACTTGATTTGCAAGTGAAGCTTTAAGGTGGGACACATTGTGCTTGTTATTTGAAGGATTTTCCTTGGTATAAGGACATTGTGTTTTATTTAGAGAACTTGAGTTGTCCTCCAGAATTGGATGATAAGCAAAAAAGAACACTAAAGTTGACAGCTAAAAGGTATGCATTGCTTCAAGGACAATTAATGTGGAGAAACCTTGATAGTTGATGTTATGCTCCTAAAATGTTTAGATGAGTAGTCTACAAGAGTGATTGAGGAATGCCACCAAGGACCATGTGGTGCGCATTTCATGTCAAAGAGTACTGCTCAAAAGATTATGAGTAGGATATTTGTGGCCTACATTGTTTAGAGACTTGACTAAATTTGTCAAACGATGTGATGCTTTCTAGAGGCTTTCCAACAAGATGAAATTTGTAGGCATGCTCCCCCTTACAAATATTTCAATAGAGGCTCCATTCTAGCAATGGGGCATAGACTTTGTGGGGCAGATAACTGAAAAATCCCAACAAAAAATATAAGTGGATATTAGTGGGTACTAACTACTTACCAAATGGGTGGAGGCAATCCCTACAAGAAATGCTACATCAAAAGCAGTGATTGACTTTCGATTGAATAACATCATCATGAGGTTTGGTATGCCAGTAAGGATTGTTGCTAATAATGGGAAGCATTTGTAACTTCATTGATATTTATTCTTTGTATGGGGTAGCTCTAACACATTCATCCCCTTATCATCTGTAGGGAAATTGATAGGTTGAATTCAACAACAAATGCATCATGAACATCATCAAAAGGACTCTAGATACAAACAAGAAAAGATGAGATGATAAGTTAAAGTTTATTGTTTGGGTACAAAACTTAACATACAAGAAGGCTATTAGGATAAGTTCATTTGAACTAGTTTATGACATGAAGTTCCAAATTGCAATCAAACTTGAATTACCTATGTACAAACTATATCAATAGCTTAAGGGGAAGAAGATGCCATTTCTTGGAGACTGCATTAGCCGATTGAGTTTGAAGAAGCCAAGAGGGATACTCATGAGAGAAGCCTATTAAGACAACAAATAATGAAGTACCTCTATGATAAGAAAGTTCAAATGGGATTTTTTAGGTTGGGGATCTTGTCCTCGTGGAACTCCAAATCAGAGAATAAAGGTAAGGATGGAAAGTTTGGAGCTTTATAGGTTGGGCCTTATCAAATTGTTGAAGGATGTGGTCAAGGCACTTTATACCATAGGAGTCTTGATGGAAAACTCATGAAACTATCAACTCTTGGTTAGCATCTCAAGCACTATTTATCCTGAGGGTAAGATTCAATGAACCTTTCAATATATGTTTATCTCTTTGTTGTTGTCTATGTCTTTTCTTGTAAATATTATGTTGTGTGTGTCATTATGTAGTCATGATCCTTGTTTGATCATGATGAAGTGTTGTTGTCCCAACCTCTTTTTGGTCCTATGTGTTGGTCTACTCCTAGAAATCCGGATTCTTATTGTGCCTTCAAGGGACACATTTTCCCAATTAGAGCTAATGTTGGCACCCCATTTTGATGTGTCTCTTTTCTCTTTGTTATGCTCTTGTGTTGTGCATTTTTTACCATTTGCACCCAATACTGATAATTGATTTGAAGCGTTTCTTTTTGGGTCCCCATGTGTCAATTTCACCTAAGTATTTTCCTCTTCTTCTCCCATGTGCCTATCATGTGTTAGCAATTGCAAAAATCCAATAAAATTCTAATCTGAGGGTTTTTTTGGTCAATTCTCTAAGTGTGGGATACTATCAAAGTTTTTGTGTTTCCCTTCCTGATATGCCTTTCCTCCAAATTCCACCTTATTCTTTTTTCCTTATCGGGATACTAGATTTTCCCATCCTAGTATACCTTTCTTTCATTCCCTACTTTCATTCTTTTTTCCCTATCTAAATTTCAGAGTTTTTCTTCTCGACATCCATTTCCTCCAAACCCTACTTTTTTCCTTTGCCTTTTGTCAAGGTTTCAAACTTCCTCTTATAGTCATGCTTTTCCTCAGAATCTCGATTGTCTAATTCCTACAATAAGTTACCTTCAATGTTGGGGTTGTGACCATCCCCTTCCTGAGTATCTTTTTTGTGGTATCTATGATGTTTTTCTATGCAAAATTTTTCAAAGTCGGAAATGCAAGAATACTCCCAATGTGGTTCATGGTATGTGACATCTCTTAAGTCCAGTTGCTAACACATTTTACTACACTACCTTATCGAAATCGCAAGTTCATACCCCAATTTGCATACCTTAAGGGAGGATTTCTTTAGTACCTCTAATGCCCAAATCCCAATAGCTTCCTTCATATGTCCTTTTGGAAATGGAGATGCGGATATGTCCTTACTTGTTTACTTTAGACATGAAGCAATGCTTACCCTTGATCCCCAATTCCTCGACATTGGTATGGGTCATAAGGTATCCTCAACCCTTGATCCCAAAACTCTAAAATTCTCACGTTTTGCATTGTTCACTCCCACCAATCTCCCCACACAACCTAGGTCACCATTAATTAACCCAATAAGGCCTTGTGACTACCCAATTGGATTCTCCCACCTAGAAATGATTGTTTATTTCAAGGGTGTGGATTTAAAAATATTTCTAATGATAAAAGATGAAGGCGTCCACACTCTAATGAATATGGCAGTTGAAGTTTCATATCTCAATAGTCTTCATGCCATCTCCTATCTATCGTTGTAGTGGGTTTCATAGGACCTTCTTTGCCTTGTACACTCAAACTGGAAGCCATTAATGCTTAGAATGATAGTGATTAAGAAGAGAAGGATTCATTCATGCCTTCAGGTATCATCACACATCCCTAAGGGGTGATTTTTGCACGTAGGTATTAATGTTGATGACATCAAAGTTGTGGGAAACCTCGTTTGATAGCGAATCCTTGTGGATCTTTTCCCTAGGCTATTCAAGTGCATTGAATGATATGCATTGCCAAAATATTCATTTTTGAGGGTTTGATCATTTTTGTTTTCATGGAACCATAGTGCAAAGTGTATTTTAGGGTTTCAATAGTTGCATATCCATTCACTATTTGGGTAGCTCATTCTAGAAGTTCCAAATAAGTAGTTATTTGAAGCAAATATTTGTAATCTTATGTCTCTTTGGCCAGTTGTAGGCATTTTGGAGAATTCTAAGAAAAGAGGTGTGACAAGTTCCTCCTTTTTTTATGCTCTCCCTCACCACATTTGTTGGTGCAATTGTAATATGAATATGATAATTGCTACAACACTTAATCAATACAAGTTGTATTTGTAATGGTCACTTTGGAGAAGGATTATTAAGTAAATTTGATTCCTAGATAACATACCTCAACTGTAATTCCTTGTTTGTTATTTTTAATGGTTGAATGTGACTTTGTAACCAAAATAAGGCACCTGTCTTGAAAACCTTGATCCTTCATAAGCTTAAAATTAACTTAATATTTCATTAGTAAATGATATCAAGTTTCCACAATCCATCTTGATTATTGTTAGTTGATTTCTGGATTCAATTGTGTAAGAATTTTTGCATCAACGTTTCGGATCACACTCTATGATCCATCTTTGAACTTATGTATATAACTAGATATATTTGCATATATTGAATATATCCCATTATTCTTTGTAAGCCAATAAGTATATGCATTTTTATGTTCTTATGTGTTTAGAATTTTGAGTTTCTATATATATATATATATAATTTCCTTATATTACTCTTGTTGTTATTTTACTTGTTAATATGCTTACAAGTTATTTCAATATATGCATACGAGTTTTTTATGTGCTTAGTTTTGGATATTTTTAGCTATCCCTTATAGGAGTTTAAAATTATTTTCATAGTTTTCATAAGGTTTTTCATTCTTATGCTGTATATATATTTTTAATAAATAGAGTATATATTATGCATGCAAGTCAATTTAATGTTTACATAGTTATGGATATTCTTAGCCCCCCCTTTTTTGAGTCAAAATTTGTTTACATTGTTTCATAAGGTTTTTGGTTATTATGTATTTTATTTATCTTTCTTCTTTCTTGTGCATATTTTTAAATTTTTTAAAGTTTTTCATTATGTATATATCCTTTCAATACTCCTTTTGTTATTGGTAATAGATACTATGTTTCATCCGCTTGAGCTAGTGTAATTTTTTGGTCTTTAATAAGATTATCTCCCATCTTGCTCTTTCTTCAGAGCTTTGCAATTGGTTCTTTTTCTTTCTTGCGGGTCTTTCTTTTTATTTTTATTTCTTATCATTTAAGTTTTATTCTTATCCTTTTCTTATTGTGTGAGTTATTTATATTTATCTCCTTAATTATGTTTTGCTTGCCTTATTGATTATCTTTATGCATTTCAATTTGTTTCCTTTATTGTCCAATAATATTATTTGATATCCTAGCCTTGCTTATCTTATTTATAAGATTTTTGAGGTTATTATTTTGTATTTTCTTTTTAGTTATGTCTATTCTTAGGTAGTTGTATATTGTTTATTTTTATAATTGTATAGTTATGGTTATATATTTGGCTAGTTTTGTTTTGATTTTTTATATAATTTTGGTTATTTGAGCTGGTTATGATTATTTAAGTGTTTAATTGTGTATTTACTTGGCTAATTCGGGTTTTAGCTTAGTTGTTATTAATTTTCTTTAATTGCATATCGTTTGTTTCTTATTTTATGCATTGTTGTTGGTGTTTCAATTTTTATCCATCATATCATTATTATACTAATTATATAATTTAATTTTCATTTTATAGTTATTGGCTTCTTTCCTTCTCTCTTTATCTTTTCTTGTTGCCTTGTTTCTAGTGCCACCCCTCTCTCTCCTCCCTCTTCCCTACCTTTTTATGCATTTCTTGGTCTGCAATTTTTCATTTTTACTCCTTGTTGTCCCTCATTTTTGACTTGTTAAAATTGGGATAACCTATCAAAATTTTGATAAAATTTGAAGATTTTCTCTTCTAAGGCATGTTTTACGAGGTGCAAAGGTTAGAAAATTTCAGTTTTGGGTCTATAGTCCTTTTGGCTAACATTTTTCACTCACTCTTGTCCGTTTTCGTGAAATTCTGAGTCATTTTTAGTGTCTTTTTGACCAAAATCGGGTTTTTTAGGCAACTCAGCAAAATAGGGAAATTTAAGCCTAAGAGCAAAATTGCTAAAACTTCCAAAAGTTCTGATTTTGCTTAAGTTGTCCAAAAATTCCGATTTCTTCTATTTGTCAAAAATAAAATTGTCAAATGAGCTAAAAGGTCCGATTTCTTCTATTTGACAAAAAATAAAATTGTTAAAGTGATAAAAAGTTCCTATTTTACTCATGGTTTATAAAAAAGTTGCTTAGTGAGCTAGAAAACCCGATTTTGACCTTTTTGCTTGCTAAATGTCCAAAAAATCCCGTCTGCCTTATGTAAAATTGCAAAAATATAAAATTGCTAAAGTCATCAAAAAACCCGAAATGCTTGCAATGAAGTTTTACAAGTTATTTTTCACTTGCAATGATTATCTAAAAACCTGAAATGCAAGTAAAGGGCATTTTTGAAGTTATTTGTTATATTTTTCACTTGCAATGAGCATCAAAAAACCCGAAATGAGTTTTGCAAGTGTTTTTGTGGATTTTGTAGCTTGCTCTTGCTCATATGTACCCCGATTGAAGAGATTTTGGCATGAAGAACACTTGGCAAGGTCTGCAATTTTATCAAATTCCCCATTTTTGCTCTACCATTGCCCCATTTTTGCAGATTTGAGTTTGTTCAAGGCGCCTAGGGTTTTATTTATTTATTTATTTTTCTTTATTTTGGCTTGTAAACTCTTGTTATGGGTATGTTCTTTGTTTCTTTTTATTTTTCTGTTTTTGTTATTTTAAATCTTTTGTTCTTGGGTTGCCTTTCTATGGAGATTGAGATTGCATATTATAAAAAATATATGGCTGAAAAAGCGTTTTTCCACTTCATACGCCCTTCATTCATAAAAACGTTTTTCTCTCTCTTTCATTCACCTTCTCATTCGCTTTTCATTCATATGCCTCTCATTCTATTTGAAATGCCATTCATTTCATGATAAACACATCCTTCATTCGCCATATCCATTGAAAACGTCTTGTATTAAAACGCGTTTTTCATTATTGGAAACTCATTTTCTTCATTTTAATAAAAAGGATGTTTTTCCTCCATTTCTGCCCTTCATTTCATCCGTCATACATTTTCATTCTCCTTTCGTTCATTCCATTCACATTTCATTCCATCTCATTACCATTTTCTAGAAAAGAAGAAAAGAATAAAAATGCCCTAGAAAGGAAATCGGGATTTTTCCAATCAATTGCAAGTAGGGCATTTTTGTCTAAAATGCAACTACAAGTTAGCACAAGGAAATAAACTTGCAATGGCTTCCCAAAATCCCGATTATACCTTACTTGCTGTCAGCCTTCCGAAACCCGAAATTCACTTGTGAGCCCATTTTTGCATCAATTTATCCCTTCCCTTGTCAGTCTTGTTTACACACATGATCTATCAAACCAATAAATCAAGGCATGGGCATTGTTTTATAACAATTTCATCTTGAATAAGGTGTTATGGGTTCTTCATCAGTGAACAAAAGAAGAAGAGATACAACAATAATTCATGGAGCAGCTCGAAGGTCAATAATCCTCTTGAAACCATCTAGGGACAAAGTAAATCAAGCATGGAAAAAGGACGCAACGAAGAGAAGAACTTCCTAAAGAAATGGTACTACTCCAAGCCTGTGATAAGGTTGCAGTTGCCAAGAACACACTAGGCCCTGATCCAGCTGAGTTGCAAGAAATTATCAGCAAGTTCTTATCTTTCAGAGCTAGGAACGAGACAAGTTGAAAATATTAGGTTGTTTTATGTATTTTACTTTCGACAAAGTATATGTAAAAACAAGTTTTGCAATTGCAAGTGTTCTTTTCTTGCAGTTTTGGAAAATGTAATTACATGTAAGTTCTTACAAAACAAATCACAATTTGGATTGTAATTTTGAATAAGTCAATTGCAATTAGTTACCGGTTGAGAGATTTTCTCAAGTTTGTTGAGATCCTCCCACCTTTTTCTCTAGACCTCTCTCCTATAAATACTTGAGAGGGTCCATTGTAATCTTTTATCTTTTTAGCAAGCAAGAAATCTCTGCAGAATTTTGTACTCATAAAGACTTTGAGCTTTATAGTTATTAATTGTGAATTTTCAAGTAATATCAAGGAGTTGGAATTTCAAACTTTGAGTTGAAACCCTACTTTGCATCCTTTGTGTTCTTATGTCATTTTGGAGCATTATTTTGTGACTACTTGAAAATTGTGGAATATTGCTGAAGAGAGATTCAATTTAAATATCTGCAGTCTTTGTGCTGTAAATGTTGAAGGTTGAATTTGTAGTTAGTATTAGAAATTGAGAAGAATTGCAAGACTTTGTGCTCGTAGTAGTTCTCATTTAGAGTAGTTAATAGATACATCATAGTTACAGACTTTGTGCTGTTTTATGTTGTATATTTTCATTAAGTAATCATTCTAAAAAGGGTAGATAGGATCTCATTCCTCAAGACTTTGCGCTTGTTGGTTGTTTTCCCGTCCCGGAGGAAGTGACGGAAGTCTTTGTGCTTTCAGGAAACTTTATTTCCTCTTTCTTGATTTCACTGCATAGCCACTGTAATAAGTTTTATTAACATTTGCTATTTCTTTTTTGCGAAGAGAAAAGAATATAATCTTTCCTGAAATAAGAGGAACGATTGCTGTCCTACCCATATTAGTTTTGTTTAGTTAAAGGGGGAGCCTTCCCTTAATTAGGAGAGTTTAAACTCACATGCTGTGATTGAAACCACAATTTTGTATGCTTTCACAAGAATACAAAATTTTCAACCAACACTCCTTATGCTCTCTTCTTCATCTTGATGATGGATCACAAAGTGTGATCCGAAACGTTGATGCAAAAATTCTTACACAATCGAATCTAGAAATCAACTAACAATTTCATTAATAGTTGAGTAGAAATTAGTTTCCATGCATTTCGTGATTCATTGCTATGTTAAGGGAATATCTGAAGCAAACTTTGAAAGTAATCATCTTGAGAGAATCATGTTTTCTATGTGTATATTAGCTTAATAGAGGTTATTATAGTGGATATTTTTGGTTTGACAAAAATATGGGACCAAAAATTGCATTTGGAACCAATATAATTTATTTTCATGTATATCTTTAGTTTAACCAAAACCCTTGTTTAAGGTTACCTCTAGGAATACCCTCCTTGGCCTAGCTAAGCGAGTGAAGGGGAGTTTATCCACTCCTTATAGTTGGCCCGCTATCCCTCACTCTTTGTTGATCGGCATGTCCACCATCAAGAATGGCATAGCCTTGGTTTTGAGTTGAACAAATTCCTCTAAAAGTGTGACCTATTATTTCGAGAACCAACATAGGGTCTGTTTGATGCCATGAAAGAGTTTATTGACAAGTCGGGATGTTCTTTGTAGGATAAATACCAAAATGTAAAGGTGCTACGGGCTTTGAAAGATTAATTCTGGGAGTGGGTGAAGAAAGAATCTCCCAAGGACTCTATTTTTGCTACTATAGTCGATATCTTGATGAAAATAAGATTGCTTGTTAAGATTTTGAGCCAAAGATTGCAAAATTCAGTCATTTGGAAAAGTCTCTAGGATATTTTCATGAAGATTGATGTCAAAGTTATCGATTCAAATGGACTTGATCCTTGGCTAGTCAAAGTGGCATTGGGTAATTTTTCATCGTACTTGTAAGATCTTGAGAGTGAAGTAGCTAAAAGTAGCTAGTAGAGTGTGCTAGTGGTAATGTCCATTTGCACATCAAATTTTGTCTTGACTATAATGTAATAGGACAAAAGTGCTACAAGACAAAAGTGTCTTTTTAAATTCCACATGTTTTGTCATGTTGTGAGTTTTTGTAATGCCCACTTCACAAGTGTAAGCAATTGGCAAAGACCCTTAGCCTATTTTAATTTTGATGGGCTAATTGGGAGGTAAAAAGAGAAAATGTAATTAATTAAATTAAGCTATCTAAATTTTAGATGAATTACATTTAATTAGTCATTTTTAGAAAGTTGAATAGTTTAAATTAAAAAGTAACTTTTGTGGGGCCCAAAATATAAAGTTAAATTATAGTCACTTTAGGCGAGAAATTAAAATGTTATGGAAAATGATATTTTATTATTGTCAAATAGTATATAGAAAGGATAATTGAGAGGGAGAGCTCATTTTTGACATTTTCATTTCAAAACCCTAATTTGGAGAGAGAATCATTATCTTTTTCCCTAGGATGAAAACCCTATGGTGAAATTGGTTTCGAGGATGGAGACCCTCTTTGCCAATTTATAGGTGCGTAAAATTTGGAGATTATGGAGATTTGTATATATTATATATTCAATTGCTCAATTTAGGGGTATCACATAACCTCTATGGTAGGTTGCTCAACATGGGAGGTAGGTTGTGACTAAAGGAAGAAGACAATGAATTATTTTAAAAAAGAAGAGCTTGTTTGAATATTCGACCACCAAAGAGGAGGCATGGGAAGTGTAAAAATAATGTCACAACTGGACAAGGAGGTTGTCGGACCCTCCAACATCCAACCACATAGTTTGTTGCATATTATACATGTGTGAGATATTAGGAGATAGTTGCAAACTATCATAAGTGTCTTGGAACCCCTTAATACTTTGTCACCCCCTTATCATAAAGGAGAATTCATAAAACAAGGGAATCATGACTATTTTGTGAGGAATAAGTAGGTTGTATAGCTCTTCTCTTGGTCAGCTCAGGTGTAGTTTCTGACTTCAATCAGTTCCTAGTATTATATTGTGAGATTTCCAAAGATTTAAGCAACTAACATTCCAATTATAGGTCAGAAACTATATTCAATTGTTTTAATGATAAAATATGTGAAGCTAAATTGTTATCCAGGTACTTGAAATGGTGAAATTGTATCAAAGCTTCAGAAATGTATATCTGATTTTTATAGCAGAGTGGATATTGTAATTCAAAGGATAATATTGTAAAAGTAATATCAATTGTGGTTATGTTAATTCAATTGTCATTTCATCAAACACTTGTAAAGCACAAAAATAGTTAGTATAACTTTGTTGGCATTTTGTCAAACAATTATCAAAACTTCAAAAAAAAAATTAGCCTAGCACATTGTTTTGAAGGGAATAGCTTTTCACATTCATCCATCCTCAAGCCTATAAGTATAAATGTAATCTCAATTGTAAAGGGTCGGAAACTCAAGTTTGGAATACAATTTAACTTTTTGACTTCATTTTAGTTTCTTTCTTTTCAAGTTTTTAAACATTGAGCATGTCCCTCTCTTCATGTGTTTAGTTTACCAAATATTGATGAACTTGACATGTGATTTGGGCCACTTATGCTTGGTGGATATGAAGTGTTTTGTGTAGTAATCTAAAACACATTGATTGTGAGAAGTTTATTTTTTATGTATAAAAATTCCTTTGAATCGCATTATCCTATGTGGTGATTGTGGCATATGAGTCTTACAATGATTTGTTTTAATCAAATTTGTTTGTTTACAAAGTGTCACATGAAGAATAGAAGTAGCAGGGATAGACTTTTTGAACCTTTTTCTTCCTCCCCTTATCTTTTTATCCTTTTTTGAGACCATGGTTAGATTAGATTTACTTTGTTACTTTCATTAGGTTTTAGCTTTATGCAAAGGAAGATTAATAAAATTTATAGACATACTAGGGTTTAGCAAATTAAATAATCTTTCAAAATATATAGTTTTGTGATTAATGATTGGGAATTTTTAAATTTCTATATATGGGTTTTGTAACTAATGTTTTATGAAATTCTTTCATTAATAGTTGCATAAATATGATGGTGAGTGTCTTGTTCTTCACATCCTCAATGCTTAATTTGTTGTTTAAAGTTAATGTCTTTTTAAACATTAACTAAAATAATATATATATATATTATTAAGTTAAAAATAATAATAATGCCTTTCCAGTTGCATGTAAGAGACCTAGTGTCTCTCAACTGGAAAAACTACTACCACCGATTGCAAAAATAAAAACTGAAGCCCTTGCTGATATGAAAATTAGAATATTTTGTTTTGCTGATACATAAATCAGACTTGGGTTTTTGTTTGATTTGAATGTTTTCAATGCTATTTGAGGTTTTCAATGAAAATACAAACATATGGACAACTTTGCTAACAAGTAGAAAACATAACAACAGATGTATCTTTACAATACTCGAAGGAATGATAACTTGAGAGCACAAATCTGATTTATTTCTTTATCCAACAATTACAAAGCAATTATTAAAAATCAGATTTGAAAGAACCTGAGTGAAGGCATGTCTAGAAACCCTTGAATTTAATATTGCAGCTGATAACATAAGTTTCCCCACTCTTTATTTCGTGCTGAGTTGTCCTCTAGGATGGCCACCACCAATGATGAAGGTTTCTATGCAAAAAAACAAGCGCCCTAGCCTAGGCTTCACACGCCCAGCCCTTGAGTTGTACGGTCAGCACCCAGCAAGAATGGTACGGCCTCAATCTGCTCACAAATGCTTGAAATATGATAAATGATGGCTGCAAAATGAAGCTACAGGTCTGCAACTCATTAATCTTCAATAATCTTCAAATGTGCTTCAAACCCTTGCTCAAATCTTCTCTTTATGCTCAAATTGGACTCCTGGATGAAGCCCACACTGTTGCAACAAGGAACACACCACTCCACCTGGATCCCATGGATAGTGTTGCGTAATGTCCCTGCTAGCCACAACTGTCTCCTGTAACTCCCACAACTGATCAGCTGGAATAGCATGCTATACCCTGTCAACCTCAGCACTATTTGTCATATGAGCAAGAAACTCATGAGGAAGCAAGTCAAATTGCAAGCAATACTTGCTTCCAACCTCTGCATGAGATATGCTATCATCCAACATGTCCAACACATGCATTCAAAACTGTGCACCTAGTAGAACTCATGTACACGCAGATCAAAGGTGAAGCTGTATGCGCTCAACACTATGTACACACCTGTAAACTCCTCCGTGAGCTGTGTCTGAAATCTCGGTACACTGTAAAGACTCCAAACATCATTGTCACTGCTCATCTCAAAACTAAGGTCTAGAGTGTGATCAACATCCAACTCAAAGAGCGGATTGTCATAGGACCAAGTAACATCTGCCTCGAACAAAGGGTTGTTCACAAACTGGACAACACCATCAAACTGATCAGAGACATGCAACTCCGGACCCTGAGTACCATGAGAGTGAGTAAACCCCTCTTGAAATATCCCCTATTCTATCTTCTCGTCCTCCTCACGAACGAGAGAGAAAGAATGCAAGCTCCCATCTGCAATCCCCCTCAACACATAACGCCTGCCACCAGACTCAAAAGACATCTCCATCCTCGCCAAGTTGAGGGTAAACTCTCCAATATTCTGGAGCCATCTCATACCCAAAACCACATCAATCCCATCCATGCTGACTACATAGAAATCTGCCTACATCTCGTAGTCACCAAGCATGAGTGTAAGACTGCAAATCCGTCGAGTGCAGGTGAGGGTATAGCCATCTGCAACCCGAACACTAAAACCAATGAATGCCTCTGTCTGAAGTCTACACCTGCTAACAAAACCTCTGTCGGTGAAGTTATGTGTAGCCCCAGTGTCAAACATAGCTAGGCAATGCAATCCATCCACAAACCCTCTAACCCTGAAAGATAATCCACTAGGTGGTCTAGTTGATAATGCCAACAAGGACAGGTTGGCATCAGGTCCCATCTCCATAGAGTCTTGTCTAGCCTCAACATCATCCAAAACAGCCTGTTGATCTGAAGACTCAGACTCATCCTCATCATAATACACCCACATAACACGATTGGCCTTGCCCTTAGGCCTCAAAGGACAATCGTGATCTCTGTTGTAAGGCTCTTTGCACCAATAACACAACTGTTTCTTCTTCAACTCTTCCTGTGCTGCATCATCTGGTTTTGCTATTGCCTTCTGATCAGTAACTGGGGAACGCTCCTCTTCTGTAGGCAAGGTATTAGTCTTAGGCTGAAACTGCCTTTTCAAAGCAGCTAATTCCATACTCCTTGCCTTTTTAATGGCTGCGTGTGTAAGAAGGGAAGATCAAAGGCCTTGAGCCAACCTCTCAATGGCTCCTGCAACCCCTATATGAATAACATCACCAACCTCTTCTCTGTCAAATCCAGCACCATGACTGATAGTCGTTGAAACTTGTTGATGTAAGCATCCAGGCTACTAGTCTGTCTCAATTGTGCAAGCTCTCTAAAATAAACCTCTGGATCCTTCTTATCGAAACGCTCTACCAATCTGTCAATAAACTCCTAATAAGAAGTAATGCGATCATGCTGCAATGTAATCAACCCATGATGCCACCAATCATGAGCTACCCCATCCAAATGTAGCACTGCAAACTGAATAGCATCCCTCTCTGCCATAAGACACAAAGTAAGAAAAGTATCCAATTTGCTGATCCAAGCTCTAGCCATAACCTTCCCACTGCCATTGAATAAAGGAAGTGTGAGCTTTCCGGTAGCCTATTTCAAATCTATGTTCTGGTGCCTCGGTCTCTTATCCTGTCTAGACCGGACATACTCTTGCTTTTGAGTCATGAAGCAATCAAATGTGAAGTGCTCTTGAACCTACGGAGGCAACAACTCCCACTCATCGTGCATAGCCATGACATCATCTGTGAACTCTACCTCCTCCTCCTGAACATCCTCTGGCTCATCTCTCCAGAAGGTAGGTCATGTAGGCCTGTCATAAGTGAATGTGGGTGTTCTTCTTGCTCGAGGTGTACCAACAACACTTGCACACTCCTCCTGATCATGATTAGGCCTTCTAGGAAGAGCCAACTACTGAATAGTTGTTGTAAGATTGTTTAATACATTTGTTACCTGTTGTTGTCCTTCCTGTAGACCCCTGAGTATTTCTCTAACCTCCTTGGCGTCATCATCATCCTGATTCCCTGGATTTCTAGGTGGACTACCACCTCTATCACCCATAATCACCTGTGGTACCTATTCTCTAGCTTGGTTAACCTGTTGTTCTGCTCTTCTACTTCGTGTATAATACCTGTAAGGGCCAACTTCTTGTGATTTCATGTGATGTCTAACCCAACAAGGTGGCAGGAAACCACTCTGATACCACTGTAAGAGACCTGGTGTCTCTCAACTGCAAAAAAACTACCACCACTGATGCCAAAAATAAAAACTGAAGCCCTTGCTGATATGAAAATCAGAATATGTTGTTTTGCTGATACAGAAATCAGACTTGGGGTTTTTGTTTGATTTGAATATTTTCAATGCTACTTGAGGTTTTCAATGAAAATACAAACATTTAGACAACTTTGCTAACAAGTATAAAACATAGCAGCAGATGTATCTTTACAATACTCGAAGGAATGATAACTTGAGAGCGCAAATCTGATTCATTTCTTTATCCAACAATTACAAAGCAATTATTAAAAATCAAATTTGAAAGAACTTGAATGAAGGCATGTCTAGAAACCCTTGAATTTAATATTGCAGCTGATAACATAAGTTTCCCCACTCTTTATTTGGTGTTGAGTTGTCCTCTAGGATGGCCACCACCAATGATGAAGGTTTCTATGCAAAAAACCAAGCGCCTTAGCCTAGGCTTCACACGCCCAGCCCTTGAGTTGTATGGCCAGCACCCAGCAAGAATGGTACGGCCTCAATCTGCTCACAAATGCTTGAAATATGATAAATGATGGCTGCAAAATGAAGCTATAGGTCTGTAACTCATTAATCTTCAATAATCTTCAAATGTGCTTCAAACCCTTGCTCAAATCTGCTCTTTATGCTCAAATTGGACTCTTGGATGAAGCCCACACTATTGCCACAATTTAGTGGATCTTTCACCACTTCAAAGCAGCTGGAAACACCTGAGAATTTCTGCAAATCCTCAAGCAACCAGGTAGAAACCCTTGTGCAAACTTGCACACAAACCAAGAAAAAAAATCACAAAGTCAAATGCTCAACAATGGTGAGGTCGATTTGTGAATGAAGTCTTATATACTCCCTCAAGAAGTTCGACTTTTCTCTCATTGGCATCATTTAAATTATATTTGCTTTTGTTGTTTTAAGTTGACTTTGGAATAGGCGCACAAATATTTTAATTCTTTTAAGTGGCACTTAATTCAAGGGTCATGGCCTCATGGCCCAACTTTAATGACTTAAAGTACGTTTATAACATATGTTTTTAAAATAACTTTTAATAATTGATTTCATTATAAAGTCAACTCATTTAACCATTGAATATTCACGAATATTATATCACTAGGTGCCCTGCCAAAATTAGTAACTCCATGCTCCTAACTTACTATATATAGTAAGTCTCTCCAAAAGTGTCAAGTAACAACTGCAGAGCCCCCATTAGAGGTCGTCACTGCCTCAAAAGACTGTCCAGGTGCCTTTGATATAAATAGAAACCTTGACTCCCTAAAAAAGTCACTTACTATAAATAGTAAGTGTGTCAAACGAAGTCCAACGAAGGTCAATCCTGGTCTATCACTGAATACTGGAGGAAAATCTATCATAAACACTGCCAAATGTGACCCACTAACCATCTGCTCTAGCCTACAAAGGTCAGGAATAGGCTAAGCATCCTGTCAACATGTCTGAGCTAGAAAGGGGACATTACATTGCACCAAAATAATTCAAATGTCAAGTCTAGTCAGCTACATGACAATGCAAGTGTAGATGGGTATTTAAGGGGAGCTAATGGCACATTATAAGATATCGAGAATCTGGAAATTCTCTTAGTTTTATTGCTTGCCAAGGTTGAGCTTCCTTATGAGATGAAAACCTCAGCAAGGAGCACCTAGGTAGGACAAAACCCCTCTTGGTGACTAAATTCATTGCCTAATTGAATCAAGAAGATATATTTATTATTGTTTCTCATTTCTAGGTTGAGCATACACTAGCAACATCGTGCAACATTCAAGATACAAAAATGCTCAAGAATTTGCGGTATCAAGGGGTTGGGTGGTGTGACACAGACCTAGTGCCACTCACAAGGCGCCAGCAATCCTACTTTGTCTTGGTTGCTTAAGCTAGAGCTCCACCTAAGCAACAAATAACACATGTACTTGACGTTTTTTAGGAGTTTCTAACAACAGAGGATCAACCATTTCACTCCTATATATTGTCCTATTTGAGGATGTCATACTTGTAAGAAATGTTTGTAATGCATGTTAGGTTATGGATATAAAATCTAAAAAAAGTGTATGCAATTAGATAAAGTTATGTTTGAGAAATTATTTTCAGTATTCAATAAAGTATGTTGGATATTTGTAGCTGTACTACTATAAAGGCAAAAAATTGCAATGTTTCATGAAAAGTTTAGTAATTAGGCATAGTTGTGAAAAAATAATTGTGTTGGTCCATTATGTTAGTATTAGAGATGGTTATCCTGCCAGCCTCCTGGGAAGGCCTTGTGTATGCAACTAAGACAAAGGGATCAATGTGCTTTGGAGAGAAAGAGGAAGGAATTGGAAGCTGGGGCACAACCATAAAGGTCTGGAAGCGAAGACAAGGGTAAACAAATTCAGATTGGGGTAAGAATTGGGATGTCTTCATGAGAATCTAGTGGAAAATTGCATAGATGCAAGAGCAAATGGAAAAACAGCAAGAGAAAACAACACAAATAATCCTTCAAATGTTGCATAGTATAAACAATGTAAACAATCCTATCAAATCTCCACAAAACAATGGCATAGAGGGCAACAATTCAAATCAGAATGGGTCTGAAGTTCATAACAACAAAGTTACCAAACCTACACAACCTTCATTCTTGCCTAGAGTTGAGCCGACACATGAAGAGGAACATTTGAATCCTATAGAAAATGATTTCAATGCAAGAATAGATGCCGATTCATGACTTGACCCAAAGCTAAGGCAACAAATTCCATTTATACAATTCCATAATGCGAGAAATGGATCAAGAGGGAGACAACCTATATAACAATTTAATAAATATCTCTAGTACAAAATGAGTAAGTTGACTCTCCCAAATTTTGATGGCTCATGGAAGGTCACTTGCATGGGCTTGGGTTCAAAATCTAGGAATATATCTTTCACTTAGCCCTATAACATAAGACAAATCTATCAAGTTTTCTATCCTTCACTTGGATGTGTTGCAAGTATGAATTAGTATGGTGGTGTTGTCATTAATGTTGTCATTGATGTCAACACAGTATAGGTTGTTGCAGAGAAAGGAAACAAGTGATTGCAGATGGTGCATGTATAGTTGAGATACTGTTGAGATGTTGTGAGTACATGGAGCTATTTTTATGGTGTGCAGGTGTGCTGATATGATGAGTTACGAAGTGTTTTTGAGAAAATTAATAAATAGTGAAGAAAGAATTGTGTGTGTGTTCAGAATGTGCTCCGGTATGTGCTTTGCATTTCTTTTGTGTTGATCCTATGCTTGTGCGGATCTGAAGTGTTGTTTAAGGGAATCCTTGGGTGATATATCCTGGATTATAGCTTTTGGGTTGATGAAGAGTGAAAGTTGTGTTCACTGGTTTGTGAATTGGTCTGGCAGAGTTGTTTGTCTATGGACTGGGAGAAATGTATCTGCTCTGCAATCCTTTGCTGGTTTGTTTCTGGTCTTGCGGATTTGGAAGAAGGCTTGTAATGGTGTTATTTGTGTTCTATTAGAGGTATTCGTGGTTTGGTGCTCCGAAAGACTAGTTTTAGAGTTATTGTGTGTGTTTGTACAATCCATATGGATTGATGGAAAGTGTTCTATGTATGAAGATTATTGCAATAGTTGCGAATGAATCTGAAAACATCTAAGATGTGTTCCAGTGTATGGTGAAGCATGTTTTGTGGTTTGCATGTTATCTTCTTGTTGCGGAAGCGTGTACTTCAAATTTCATTGGTGTTTTCATTGGGTTTGGTTGACCTGGTGTTTACACGTCGTGCAAAGGATAAGTATCAATTAAGCGTGTGATTGATCCAAGATGTTGTTTTGGGTCCTGGTTAAGTTTTGGTTTGGTCCACTCTCATTCTCATCCACCGCGGGAATGTTGAGCTGCCGACCTAATTTGAATTTGTAAAATGAAGTGTGTGTAGCTGAATTTGGAGAAAGTTTCTAAGGTTGAAGATGGTATAAATACAAGACAAGGTGTTAAGGATTGTACGCCACAAGTGTGAGAAGTAAGGTAGATGCGAAGATAGTGTGAAAGTGAATTGAGGCAGTGAGAACCTTAATGTGTTAGACTCTTGAAAGCAGTGAGCTGATGGTGTCTACAATTTTCTGATTAAGGCTGCAGATGTGTGCAAGTTGTGGTGGATCTTTTGTTGCATTGAGATAGTGTTCTCTGTGTAACATTCATCTTTCTATCTTTCTGTATCTGTAGGCAGTGAGCCTCCCATTTGGATAGTGAGTCCTATCTTGGGCAGTGAGCCCCTTTGGTAGTGAGCCTCTTTGTAAACAGTTTTGCAATTACTCTATATTGTGAGTTAATCCTTAGCGTGGTTTTTCCCTTATTGGGTTTTCCATGTAAATCTGGTGTTTCTTGTGTTGATATTGCTTTCTATTATTTGCACTTCATGCTCATATTTAATAACAAATTAAAGTGGATGTGGAGCTAATAATTGTTTGAGATTTGTGTGATTGGTGACAACTGATTCACCCTCCCCCCTCTCAGTTGTCTTGTGCACTTCTCCAAGGTCCTAGCTAAAGAGTTTTGTGATCCACCTTCATTCCTTTCCATTGCGGGAATGTTTTGGTGTTGAAATAATTTGAATTTGTGTGGATGAGGTGTATAGAAAACCTTGGAGAAGGTTTCAAGGTTGAAGACAGTATAAATATGAGTTGAGTTGTTGATGGATTGGGTGATAGAAGAGATAGACAAGTATGATGTGAATTGCAGAGTTATAGAGTGTGAATTTGAGAAGTGCAGTGTGAGCTTTCATATGTTAGATTATTGGATGTAGTGAGTAGAAGGTGTCTACAATTCTTCAATTAGGCTATGAAGTTGTTGGTGACATTGTAGTGGATTCTCTATTGCATTGAGATAGTTTTCTCTATGTAACATTTCTTCTCTATCTTCTTTTCTATTCTGGTAGTGAGCCTTTGGTAGTGAGCATTTCTTTTTCTAGGTAGTGAACCCTTATAATCTGTGTTGTTATTCTATGGTTTTTCCCATCTTGGGTTTTCCACATAAATCTGGTGTTTTCTTGTGTATGGTGTTGTGCTTTAGTTTTTGTTATTTACTTTTCATGATAAATCATCATAACAAATTTAAAGGTTTAATGAATGAATGTGGATCTGAATGTGTATAAGGGTTTTAAAGATTTAAGGTACAATTGATTCACCCCCCCCACTCTTAATTGTCTTGTGCATTCAACAAAAACTTCAAAACCCTCACAAAAGTTAATCCAATTAACCTTTAATCTGTTAGAATGATTTAGGGTGATCCCACAATAGTGGTTTACAATTTTTGGCCAAACTGGACACTGAAATTATTATTTTTAACTAAATCTTCACATTGGGGCACCTCTAATGGATAAACTGTGAGGAATTTGAAGATGATGCAAACTAGAGTCTCTCCACATTTTGTTTGTAGATTCTAAAAATATTTTTTTCAAAATTTTTGGAATCAAATTGCACTTCTTTTTCCATCTCCCATGAAAATTGGTTTTTTTTCATAAAACAACATTTTTAAAAAGTGACGCACACCGTATAAAGCATAAATTTTTTCCTTGAAGGATAAAATTCTAATTCTTTCGAATTTAGATTTGTAACTCCGATATCTAGTGTTTCCACTTGGTTAGATAGTTTTTTATTGAATATTTTTTCTTTAATCAAATTTCAAAGTCAAACCAATTACAATTCAGACATAGCGCGATCGTATAACGCATAACTTTTATTGTATGTATCGAATTTTTTTTATTTTATTTTTGTTGGATGGACTCCAATATCTGGTGCACTCATATTTTTCAAATTTTTTTTTTGATAATTTTCTATTTTTCCAGATGTGCAGAATAGAGAACTTCATTTTTGGTGAGAAACCTATATTTAATAAAACTTAAAAAACAAATAGATAATAAAACCAAAACATATTAAAATTATATTTGTTGGATAGCTCGTTCTAAGGGCTACCTGATACCAGTTGGGTTTGTGAAGTCTCCTCCATTTTCATTTTCAAATCGAGCTTCAAAGTGCAAAATTCTAGACAATTTTGGTGCCTCAAAGGGTGAGGTGAAAAAAATGGTGGTTCGGGTGAACCAAGAAAATATGTTCGGTCGATCATAGGTTCGGTCGAACATATGTTCAGCCGAACCAATTTAAAATACAATAAAATAATGTATACTAGAGGGGTTCGGTCGAACCTGGTAAACTGGTTTGGCTGAACCCCTTGACATGGATCTTTGTTTTCCCATTTTTTTTTCCAATTTGTTTTTTTTTTTTGTTTTCCGATTTTTTAATAGTTGTATTTTATTCTTTTTATATTATAATATATAATATACTTATTATTACAATATATTATAATATATATATAATTATTATTAATTATATATTATTATTATAATATTAAAAGTATATAATTAAAAAGTAGAGGGGAGAGAGGGAGAGGGGGTAGGAGGGAGAGACTTGAGAGAGAGAGGGGGAGTGAGAGAGAGATAAAGGGTAGGGGGCAAGGCACAAGAGTAGAGGAGAGGGGGTAGGAGGGAGAGACTTGAGAGAGAGGGGGGAGTGGGAGAGATAAATGGTAGGGGATACAAGGGTTTAGGGTTTAAGGGTTAAGAGTAGAGGGGAGAGAGGGAGAGGGGGTAGGAGGGAGAGACTTGAGAGAGAGAGGGGGGAGTGGGAGAGAGATAAAGGGTAGGCTACAAGGGCTTAGGGTTTAGGGTTAAGGGTAGAGGGGAGAGGGAGCTCGAGATAGAATTAGTGAGTGAGTGGGAGAGAGAGAGAGAGGTTAAGGCTATAGGGGAGCTCTAGATAGAAGGAGTGAGTGATGAGTGAGAGAGAGAGGTTTAAGGGTTTAAGGCTGCAGGGTGGAGGTAGAGGAGAGAGGGAGAGGGGGGCAGGAGGAGAGACTTGAGAGAGAGAGGGGGAGGGAGAGAGATAAAGGGTAGGGGGTACAAGGGTTTAGGGTTTAAGGGTTAAGGGTAGAGGGGAGAGAGAGATGGGGTAGGAGGGAGAGACTTGAGAGAGAGAGGGGGGGAGTGGGAGAGAGATAAAGGGTAGATGGTAGAAGGCTTTAGGGTTTAAGGGTCAAGGGTTAAGGGGAGAGGGGAGCTCGAGATAGAATTAGTGAGTGAGTGAGAGAGAGAGAGAGAGTGTGTTTAAGGCTTAAAGGCTTAAAGGTAGAGGGTAGAGGGGATCTAGAGAGAGAGAGAGAGAGAGTGTGTGGGTCTAGGAGGGAGAGATAAAGGGTAGAGGGTACAAGGGTTTAGGGTTTAACCTGGTTAAGGGTAGAGGGGGTAGGAGGGAGAGACTTGAGAGAGAGAGAGGGGGGAGTGGGAGAGAGATAAAGGGTAGGAGTACAAGGGTTTAGGGTTTAAGGGTTAAGAGTAGAGGGGAGAGGGGGTAGGAGGGAGAGACTTGAGAGAGAGAGGGGGAGGGAGAGAGATAAAGGGTACAAGGGTTTAGGTTTAAGGGTTAAGGTAGAGGGAGAGAGGAGCTCAGAGAATTAGTGAGCAGAGATAGAGGAGAGAGGAGAGGGTTTAAGGGTTTTAAGGCTATAGGGAGCTCGAGACAAAGTGAGTGAGTGAGTGAGTGAGAGAGAAAGGGTTTAAGGCTTAAGGTAGAGGGGAGAGGGAGAGAAGAGAGGAGTAGGAGGAGAGACTGAGAGAGAGAGGGGAGTGGGAGATAGATAAAGGTAGGGGGTACAAGGGTTTAGGGTTTAAGGGTTAAGGGTAGAGGGGAGCGAGGGAGAGGGTAGGAGGGAGACTTGAGAGAGAGAGGGGAGTGGAAGAGAGATAAAGGGTAGAGGGTAGAAGGGAGCTTGAGAGAGAATTAGTGAGTGAGTGAGAGAGAGAGAGAGTGGGTCTAGGAGGGAGAGACTTGAGAGAGAGAGGGGGGAGTGGGAGAGAGATAAAGGGTAGGGGCTTACAAGGGTTTAGGGTTTAAGGGTTAAGGGTAGAGGGGAGAGAGGGAGCTCGAGATAGAATTAGTGAGTGAGTGAGAGATAGAGAAAGAGGGTTTAAGGGTTTAAGGCTTAAAGGTAGAGGGTAGAGGGGATCTAGGAGAGGAGTAAGTGTGTGTGTGGTGGAGAGAGAGAGAGAGAGAGAGTGGGTCTAGGAGGGAGAGACTAGAGAGAGAGGGGAGGGAGAGATAAAGGTGAGGGCAAGGGTTTAGGGTAGAGAGGGAGAGGGAGGGGGCAGGAGGAGAGACTCAAGAGAGAGAGGGGAGGATAGATAAAGGGTAGGGGGGTACAAGGTTTTAGGTTTAAGGGTTAAGGGCAGAGGGAGAGGGGAGTAGGAGGGAGAGACTTGAGAGAGAGAGGGGGAGTGGGAGAGAGATAAAGGGTAGGGGGTACAATGGTTTATGTTTTAAGGGTTAAGGGTAGAGGGGAGAGAGGGAGCTTGAGGGTACATTGATTTATGTTTTAAATATGTGTGCAATAATTTTATAATTAGATAATACTTAATTTTAAAATTTACATAATTTCCCATGGAACAATTTGATGGAACAAATATAAGTTGTATATATAATTGTATATAAGATTCTTGAACTTAAGAATTCCATGAAACAAATATAAGTTGTATATAATTGCATAATTTCCCATGGAACAATTCGATGGAACAAATATAAGTTGTATATAATTGTATATAAGATTCTTGAACTTAAGAATTCCATGAAACAAATATAAGTTGTATATAATTAAATGTGAGAGATGATGCTATCAAAGATTCTTGATCTTAAGAATTCCATAGAACAAATATGTACATATAATTGTAATTTACACAAAATGATTTACAACTATGTACAAGTTACTATAAGTTCTCACTTGAACATGTATAGGGTTACAAGTGAACTTGAAAATCATGGATATAATCTAAGTCAAAGATTCTAGTTCAGCTCGCTCTTCAATAACATGTAGAATTTTTTGATGATCTTCACTATCTAGTCTCCATTTTCTTCGGCCACGTGCATGTGGAACTGCGTGAAGATGTAGGGTAGTAGCAATTATCAAGTGACTATATTGATATACTTTGTTATCAGGTTGATAGTCAACAAAATGAATCTCGTGCTGAACAACTTTGACTTGTTTTAGATATGTCCCTTGCACTACAACAAAACCTGCATGGTAAACATGAACCTTCTTAGTAAGACATATGAACATGTACACCATTTTCGTGCTCTATAACGCCCACCCTGAAACCCTAGAGAATGCAACACATTTAAATGGAAGCGAACAAATTTTTTTTTCCTTAAAGTGATATTAAACATATGAGTTACGCTACACTAGCACCCACACTCTCTAAGGATTGTGGCAACGCTTAAACAAAGTACAAGTCTAACTAATACAATTAAACATCGCATGCATTTAATGTTCATAAATAAAGTACATACATTCATCATCATTAAATTACAACACATAAGATACCAAAGATGTGATACTGTTTCATACATCTTACATTCATTTCATTTTACAATACAATGCTCATTCACAAATGAGCTAGTTTAAACACAAGATTTACAATTACAAATTACAAAGGCGCTCCTCGATTACACTTTGAGGAGTGATACAATTTACAAGGTTACAACTGTTACAAAAGAGTATGTATGAAAGAATAAACAATTCCACTGGCACACACGAGCTCTCCATCAAGAAATACTCGCCAACATGAACGAGAGAAATAAGAACCTGTCTCACGAACAAAGTTATCCAAGAATAGCAACACCAGTGAGAGAACCCAACGAAAGAAATAGCACGGTTTCCTCCCAACCATGTGGTACCCAAAGGTCCACTCCCTCCGTGCTAGGAGATAGTAAAAGAGTTTCCAAGACCAAACCTACAACCCCTAAACATAGACAAATACATTTTTAAGCAACACAAGAACAAAACTCACAAGACGGTTACATTGCTTCCAAATAACAAAGATCAAATACATCATTTGTACACCACACACTAACTGTCTGATTGTTGTCGTAGGAAGAGTGTCACACATAATTTGCTATGAGTTACCCTAGCTCAACCTTCCTAGGCTATCGGACCCCCATCCTAGGTTACCCTGGCTTGCCTCTATCGGCCGTCGGACCCTCGTACAAACTATGTGTCTCGTCTCATCTCAAGCCTTAACAAGCACATGAACCATGAGAGAGGCATTCATTATCTTTATTAGTGTAAAAATTTCTCATTAATTCTTTTAAATTATCACTTGATTAAACCCTAGGTGAGTTACCCTGACGCCCCTTTGTGCGCCGGACCCCCACAAAGAGCCACCCTCCTACAGACAACAAAAAGTTCAAATCCACAATATTATGGGTAAACAAGGTGCACAAAACTGATAACACATCTCAACCTTAAAACATAAGGTCTCACAACCCGTTCATAGTAACCAGGTATCCATACTATATGACACATCCCAATGACTATATCCACGTGCACTACCCATAAGGTATCCATAAGGTTCATAGTAACCGGGTGTTCAAAATGACTATATCCACGTGCACTACCCAAGTAAACTCAAAAGCCAAACCAACACAAGATACAACCCCCACCACAAAGGAGACACATCTGGAAGTCTTTCATAAACAATAACTCAATTTGCCCCAACAACGAGAATGAGAGAAACATAACTTTAAAACAATTTCAAGCACAAGATAAAATCTAATAATAGGATATTCTAAATCCAAATAAGGAAAATTACATATTGCATGCAAACAATCAAAATAATACATAATTCTATTTACATTTTCAATAAGAAACTAAAGTTAATTATTTTCCTTCAATTTTCTCAATTTTGTCTAATGATAAAATCAACTTAATTTAATTTCATCTACAAGCAATAAGAAAATTAACACTAATAGTTTAATTCCAATTTCACAATAATACATGCAACAATAAAAACAATTTCTTTATAAAATTCATTCCATTTTAACTATTCATGCTTTCCATACACCAAATAATACATAATATTCATTTCTCTTTTAAAATCATTTCATCTTAAAATAACTACTTGTGCATACCTCATTAAAATCAATTTTTCTAATAAAATCATTTTATTATCAAACATCTACTTTAAATTACAACATTCTATAAATAGTCTATTTCATGCATTTGCATACATCTATTATAAAAATATTTTTAAATAAATATATATATTTAAAACATCCATTATATCAAAATAACCAATTAAATAAATATATTTAAATATATATATAATTAAATATGTATAATACATATAGCTATACATATATATAAATATATATTATTTAATTAATTAAAAATAATTTACCATATTCAAACAATACTAATCATAGAATTGGTATGTTGCGACTTCAATAACATTTGTTTTCGGATCTGGGTTTTTCTAAAAAAATTATCAAAAGTGCGCCACCAAGTTTTTAAAACATATAAACCATACCCAGTTCGTACATTTTGAGTTATGATTAATTTAGCGACCCTCTATTTTTGTTTTTTTTTTAATATAAATTTTTCTATAGGTAAAGATCTACTATTTTATCAGAGGATTTCATTTTCAATCCTACAGAGGTTTTTTAAATTATCTATTGTTTTCTTTTTGAATTTCCTACCATTTTAAATTCATTTCCCTACAGAGGATCTAAGATTTTCACAATCCTTCTACAAATGTTTCCAAAATTTCACAACAGGTTTAACAAACATCCCTTCAAAACTTTAAATCTAAACCTCTATGAAACACACAGATCTTCTAAACTTTCAATTTCACAATATCTAAATAAAGCCTTTACAGAATTGTACAGACAATATTTTAAAATGCATTAAATAAACAAAATAAAATAAGGAACCTGGGTCCTCAAGTTTGAATTGATGAAGAATGAAGCTGAGCCTTTGAATTTCAATTCCCAAGCTTTTCCAAAGATTTCCTCTTCTAGAAGATGTGCAAAAACAATTCTAGCCAAGAACTTCCCTGAGAGTTTTTTCAATTTTTTTACCAAAAAACTTCACCCAAAATTCCAGTAACCATTCCCGTGAAAAAACCAATATTTCTTCTTCCCCTTAATCCCAATATCCTTTCCATGAAAATAATCTCAAATCAAATCCCCTAAAATTAACTAACACTTGTCACATAAGATATCTTCTTAATCAAAGATATTTTCATTATGCATTTACAACTTATCTTGCATGTAATCAAAATTGAACCATTAGTTCCAACTTCAACATTCTACTCAAGATCACTTTTTAAACTCCAAGTCAAAATTCATAACATGAAGAAAACAATTCTTTTAAAATATCTTATTTTCTTAAATTTAAATTTGCACAATTAAAATTAACAAATGCATTTAGTTAAATATCCCCTTTTTAGTATTTAGATCACAATATAATTTCAAAATAAATTTAAATAATTTAAACTATGCACTTTATCAAAACAATTTTAATTAATTAATTAATTTAATCAACAAGCTTAATTTAATTAATTAATTTATCCACTTAATAAGATAAATTTAATCAAAAGATTAAATTACCTTACCAAACGAATTAAATTAAATAACAACTTCTAACAAATTTAATCTAAAATATATAAATTAACATTTAAAACATTTAAACATTAATTTTCACAAACAATCTCGCAAGATAATAAATTATCAAACAACCAAAGACGACATGATACAACAACCAACCAACCATGAACTGACGACACACTGTGATTGGGTTTGTGGTTTGACAAGGCCACTCCGTTACTATCTCCCTATCAACATAACCGTTCGGAAAATGGACACGCTCAAACCTGTGAAGCCAGGTGGAGACGATGTCCTGTACCTGCAATCCTGCAAACAAGACGAATGTCGAACATGCATATAAACATAGCAGACACACCGTGAAGAGAAATCGCGGAATCACAGGGCGCTCACATGCGAGTGATGTAATCACATCCCCTTCACCAATATAGTCACACAATACTAACAAGAATAAAACATCCATAAATCATCATATAAATGTACATCAATATTTCCAAATAGCAACTACGTTAATCTATAAGCATAACATAAATCATAAGCAACACATAAAGTATCATCACATCAAAGTATAACATCAACATCACTCTAATATCAGCGATCATAAAATAATAGCAAGGTATCAAGATCTATCATAATAAGATACCATCTAATAGCTCGAACAAATCAGAAATATATAGTAGCAACTGGAGGGGCACTACATGCTCAAGGTTTGTACAATATATATTTAATATTTGTAACAGTCATGGACGCACATGTGAACACAATGTATATATAATTTTAAATTCAAACTCACCTGTGGGAAATGACATTCCATCACTTGTTTCAGGTTGTGTTAGCTTATTCCTCTTTTCTGTGCAACGCAATAAATAATAGCTAACACCTTTGATGTTTCTAGGCTCTGCTATGACTACAAAAACATCTCTTGCACACCAAATTTACACACAAAAATTCTAAAAAAAATAAAAATGTCTCTAGACTTTAAAGATCATTAACTAGATATATATAATACATAAAAGTTATTGAAAACTTACACATGTACCTTTTCTAACCAATCTTGAGATATGGTCATAATCAATTGAAATCAAAGGAATGTCTTCAAATCTTTCTTCCTCATTTTCACCATATGTTTCTGAAACAACTAGTGGCATTGTATCCCATTTACCAACATATCCAAGTTCTTGGTTGTTGCATGCATGATCAGAGTTTCCTACAATGCACTCAATGCAAAAACAAGAGTAATCCTGTGTGTGTAATGTCCATCCATGGCGACTATCTGAACTCCCAACACAATGCAAAGATCTTGTTTTTTCTACCCTCTTGCATCCATGCATTGGTCTTTTGTCCACACCTAGATATATGTACAACAACAAACTTATGTGAACAAACATGTATATATATATATATTAAATATAAATAAATTCAAATTTTTGAAAATGTAATTTATACATACCCAATATCTCCCAAAACAGTCTATGTGGAATGTGTCAGTTTGTTCTTGAAGATGTGTCGACCACATTTGATGCAAAGTGTTTGCACCATTCAACAACATCATGTGAATTGTCTATACGATCTTCTGGATAACTCATTTGATTTTTCTTAAAACTCGTTTGATGCAAGCTCTTACTCCATCATGCTCACCCTTTCCATGCCCACTCTCAAAATAACTCCAAACATGTGGTATTTTGTAGATTTTATGATATCTACGAAGTGCATAGAATGGTCGTGAAGATTTGAATTGTGACGCACATCCATCTGACCATACAAAATGTTTTTCAAATTTTACACCCCTACTTCTCAAATTTTCAAAAAAATTTGTAAAGCAATGTTGGACAAAAAGCGTGTCATGCTCTTTGTCATCACTAATATAAAAGTGATATTCTTTCTTTATGTCTTGTTCTTCATTTGTACCCTCAACACCATCCAATTCTGATTGTGCATGTCGATAACACACATGAACCATAATAGTGATATACTTTGAAAAGTAATACTCTAATTGAATCTCCTTTTGATGTACAGAGTAATTTTCTGCAAAGTTGACTACTAATAGAACTGTTCCAAATGGGAAAGTATCTCTCAATGTTTGGAATTGTCATGCTTGCCACTTAGCAAAAAATGAATGTTGTATGTATGGTTGTATCAATTTTCGAAAATCTTCCATAAATTTTCCAATAGGAATCTCCTCTTCTACATAGTTCAACCTTGTGGATTCTTTCCCAAAATTTGTTTGCAACTTTACATACTTGTACTTGTGTGAGTAAAATATGTGAATAAACTTAATAAACCACACAATGAATAAAACATTACATTAGAGAATTCAAATAACAATCTAATCAAATTGAAACAAATAAACTCTCTAAAAATAGTAGTTACCTCTTGCAATTTACTGTCTTTGTTAGGTCATTATCCTCATTTCTTAAAGGAAATTTAGCCAAATTTCCACGTCTCACAAATTCCTTTTATACAGTTTATTTGAGGTCCATTTTCATGATCACATAAAATAGCCTTTATGAACAAACTTGCCTATTTAGGAGGTGCATTTTGAAACCCACAACTTTCTTCTCTCATCTTTCAAAACACCTAATAGTAGAGATCAAATTCAATATGATAACGACAACAAGTTTCAAAAAATTTGTTTATCTGAACATAATATGGCTTTAATCTTTGAAATATTGTTTTCCCAATCTTTATATGAGGATATGTATTACAAAAGTTCATATACATCTCAAATTGTGTTATGTCTAGTCAATGTTTGATATGATTTTCATAAATACCAGGCCCAATCCTGTGTCTCATAGCATCTCTAGTATTTGATGATGGACAAGTCTGATCATGCCAAAAACTTGAGATCAAGTTCCTAACAACATCTTCAATCTTGTCAAAACGGGGAGCTCTACACATAATTGCCCAATTGCCTTCTAAACTCTCATCCAAAAACTTTCTTTTTTTCTCATATTTTATTAATGTGGTTCTACTATAACCAATTTCAGCCGAAAGTGCAGACAATTTTCTTTTTCTTGCTATATCTTGATGTACAATAGATGTCAACATCACCCTTCTTGTAGTGGCTTTATCCATTGATTGAGATCCTTTCCCAATGGAATCTAAACCATTTTTAACATTTTGAGCAATATCCTTTTGTAATCCCACGTGTTTCTTCTTATTTGATGTCGAATGTACGCCCAACAATTGTAATGACTCTTTCAACTCATTACGAAGAAGTAAACGTGATAACAATTGGGTTTTTTCAAGTGTATCAAGATGATTGAAATGATGACTGATTATTCCATTTACAGATTTAGTCATTGACCTCTTTCTCTTATTATAAGGCTGGTTGGAATAACATTTCAACTTCTCCATATCCATTTCAAGTAAATGATCTAAATTTCTATAAGAAATTTGTTTCATCACCTTTTCAACTAGTTTTATATGCTTATGCATAGTAGTAGAAGGAAGTGATCATGACCCCTCTCCAACATGCATTGTTTGAACTTGGGCCTCCTCCCTATCTTCAAGGTCCATGTGTTCTTCAACGGATTCATTTGATCCAATATCTAGATTTGGCTCTACTTCAACATGAGAACTTCCTGCTTGTTGAGCCCTTTCTACATGTCACATTTTGCAAAGAAAAGTGAGAGATGATTCTATATAAGTGAAGTTTATGTCTGCAAGCAAACAAAGTGATAAGACATGATGCTATAAGTGACAGAAGTTTTGAACAACTAGTTTTATATGCTCATCCATACCAGTAGAAGGAAGTGATCCCGACCCCTCTCCAACAAGCATTGTTTGAACTTGGGTCTCCTCCCTAACTTCAAGGTCCATGTGTTCTTCACCGGATTTGTTTGATCCAATATCTAGATTTGGCTTGACTTCCGCTTGAGAATTTCTTGCTTGTTTGAATTTACATGCAAGCAAAGAAAGTGAGAGACTATGAGTTATTTACTTGTGGAGTTGAAACAAATAAAATCAAATATTCTTAAACTTAAGAATTCCATGGAACAAAAAAATTTGGAAATAGATGATAAGCAATTTAGGTAATGTCTATGCAAGATGATTATTTTTTAGTATTAAAGTTTCCAAGTTAAATTTAACATGGTTTTCATAAAAGGCATGCATATTTATAAGCAAAACAAATTGAGGTGTTAATAAAAGTCCTAAACACACTTGAGAGAGAGAGAGAGAGAGAAGAAACAAGCATGTGTACCTTGTTTCCTTCTATGATAATTTTCCAAGTTTTGTTCACGCCTCTTTTGTTCTTTTTTTGACAATTTTTGTTGAGCCATATTTTTTCTTTTTCTTTGTTGTCCCATTTTCTTCTTCAAGTTAAAGATGTCTCCAAAATCCGCAAGCTCCAATTGATATAAATGCGAATTAATCTTGCAATTTGATATGGAATAATGAAAAATAAGCTTGTATCTATATGCATATGGGGAAAACATTATTCTAGTGTATGGAATAACTACATCCTAGATCATTAAATGAATCAGTGGTAATCAAACAAGTTATTTCATTGTGGAGTTTGTTGATTTTTAATGTATATATATGCAACATATTACTTAGAGTAATTTTAGAATTTTGTTACTTGTCAAAAAGATGATAGAGGTATAATTTGAATTGAATTTTCTTAATGTTTCAAAGAATAAATTTTTTGTATAATTTAATAATGGTGTAGATTAAGAGATTATTTATTAAATAATTTAACATAAAAAATTTATAACTTAGAGGGAAAGTGTTTGAAGGATGGTATATAATTATAAAAGGAATGTTCCTACCTCTTCTTTATAATTATATTTTATAACTCGTTTATAAAATATCATTAGTCTACTTGAGCTTGAGAGTCATTTATTTTATAATTTTTGACTTCTTACTATAAAATTCAATGGGTGTGCGTGCAAATTATTTATTGTGGTCAACATGAATGAACTTAATTATAAAGTGGCATGTTCATTTCCTAAAATTCTACTAGAGATCAAATGTATATCATATAAGGAAATGTAAGTTCTAAGAGATCATCAAATAAGCAAATGTATGTATATTGAATATAAGCAAATGTATACATATATCATATAAACATGTAAACATAAGCAAACACATACATACATGTAAATAGATTCAATGTATAAACATGTAACATGTTATAAGCAAAGAGCCAAATGTATGTATATAAGCAAATAGCCAAATGTCTGTATATAAGCAAAGATCATCAAATGTCAAATACTAAAAATCATCATATAAGCAAATAGCCAAATGTATGTATATAAGCAAAGATCATCAAATGTCAAATACTAAAGATCATCATATAAGCAAATACATGTCTAGTAAAGATCATAGATCTAGTGCAGGGCCTAATATGAATGTCGACTCCTAGTCGAATGACTATCTGAATGAGAACGGTCCTGCTCTAATGGATGTGCTGAGCCCTGCAAATAAAAATGTGTTAAATACATATAATTTATATTAAATAAATTTTATGAAAGCTATTTTTAAGAATGTACTTGTATATTTTAAAATATCTATCTAGATCTATTTGCATACATATGCATGTATATAAAAAAAATTAAAACTCACATGTCCACTGGCAACAGATTCATCCATAGAGTCACGTTGATGTACATGATCTGGAGGAACAAGGCTAGGAGTGACATGAGGTATGTCCACCTACAATATATATATATATATATATACATATATCAGTACATGAATATCTCTAAGTTAAAACTAAAATTTAAAAATAATTAAGAAGGAATTGAAACATGCACATGCACACATACATGCACATCATCTGATATCAGATGACCTAAGTCCTCTGAAACGGACGCCTCCACCATATCAACTATACAGTCAAGCGACGAATCGACATTTGCATCCCTCTGATCTATCCCATGTCGTGCCATAAATGATGAGTGAATAGGACTATGCAGGTGAGATGCATCGGTGATGACAAACCAAAACCAGTCAACATGTCAGTAAAACCCATAGTCTGTGCAGCTGCCGAATGATCTGTAGGTGGATCCTGACGTGCACTAGTGTTGGGCTGAGAGTGATGGAATCCTGGAACTGAATGACCTCTGCATCTCAAATGATCTCTAACATGCTCTATACCGATCCCATTGTCTGATGCAATGTGGGCATATGCCTCCAACAAGTCCTCAGCCAAACAATGCAGAGTCCCATGTGCCATGTCTCCTATAAGTGCATCAAGCTATGTAGGATTAGGGATGCTGACCGCTGTAAAAGGATCCATGGTGGTCCACTGTGCTGAAAATGGCATGGATCGGGAATGTTTGGACATCAAATACTGACCTACACGATCATCAGATATCCTAGTGGTGGCAGCCGCAATGTCACCTACAATGTCAATTGCTTCCTTTTGGGAAGCAACGACAACCTCATCTGCTATGGGGGCTAGAGCTGGGGTGAGAGCAGGAGACCACTCACCAACCAATACCCTAAACATTGGGGGTGGTCTATCTACTCGACGATAGGTGGGCCTATCAGCAATCCTGCCACACCCCTGACCAGCGTATGGTGGAATGTCCAGGTAGTTGACTTTGAGGCCCAAATGGACCTCAGCATACAACTGTTGAACAAAATATAATGGAATTTGGTCATTGTTTGGGTATAGACCATGTGCTGCGAGAAATCATGGGTAGATCAATGAGGCCATAACATAATCGACACATCTAGTGACCTGGTATCCCCTAACCTTACACACATTTTGATAAAATAGAAAACAAGTGGCTTTTATCATTTCTTTGGTCACACTATCCTGTATTTGTTTAAGGGGAATGTCACCATGCACCTCTTTCCGCATGTGGGAAAGAATAGCAGCTACTCTATCTGGGGAATATGCACTAGTCCTCCCAAGTTCATCTTTTAGTTTTTCTAGACTATGTAATATTAACATGCATGGTTCAATATATATCCCCGAGTTTGCACCCTGTGCTAATGAATCTCTCAATTTTTTAATCTCATTAGTGGTATTTCCAAACAAATTTTCTGCAGGTAGAACATCTTCATTTTCCATGTTATATATGTATGTACACCTAAAGGAGCAATGAGACTTTGGTAAATAATATATCTAGATATAGAGAATATATTTATCTAAAATAGTTCTAATAATTCATCTACTCATCAATAATATTTTCATACCATTAACACAAAAACATTCAACATCTATCTAGTTTTTAATAATCAAAACATTCAAATTACTAGATTGCACACAAAACATAATCTAAAACAGTTCTAAATTTTAAATTTACAAGTGTGCACTCTAGTACAAAATGTGCCATTAAAGACTTAAAAAATATTGATAAAGGTTGCATCTAAGATTTATTTCCTACAACTAGTAATAAAGGGAAAACACCATTACTTAATATTGGTGGTCATGTAAAATCAATTTAGTCTTATTGAAGGTACAAATAAGAGAAGAAAATGAGAGATGATATAAGCTTGTAAATATGATTTCTAAATTATTGAAGCAATATTTTGATAAGGAGGAAACCAAAAAATTAGAAATAAACTTTCTTATATCCATTATAAACAAAATCTGATAGGAGGAAGGGACACATGCACATAATATTTATCATGAAAGTTACCATACAATGTACAAGAACATGATACTAAGGAACAAAGGTTTCTTATAAGTACACAACAAACCTAGATGAAGATTTAACCCTAGTACAAAAAGAAAGAAATAACGAAAGAATAGGAGAAAATGACTTGATTTAATCTATGTACATATTTTTTCTATTACCTCAAATCTTATAGATAATATAAAATCCACCATGTGAAAATATGGTTATATTTACTCATTTAAAGAAAATATTTAATAATTATTTTATTACTCTTATTTTAATAAATTTCTTGGATATTATAGTAAAATAAAACTCTTACATTTTTTAAAATTTAAAAGTTTCCTATACAAATTCCACAACTAGATATAATGGACTAGAGCTTTCTATAATGATGCACAATGATCAATCCTTGATGTTCCAAATCTTTGTGTGGGTATTTTACTTCATCCCACCGTCTTCTTTAGTTTTCATGATCTAAGTAGGTATTCCTAACGAACCTAGGAATATCCCTTGTTGACCCATCTTATTTCAACCTTTATTTTGTTGATGATTATACTTGAAACTCTTATTTTTAAATTTTATGCAATAATGAATACCTATAACACTTGGTGAAACTAACAAACCAACACTAAGATTGTTCCTCTTCCTTTATCTAATCCCAGAATTTCATGTTGACTTCTTGTATTCCTTTAAGAACACTAAAGAGTATAATAGTATAAAAGAAATTTAGTATATAATATTTCTCTTTGGGATATTATTTAAACTTCACCTTAATATCACGAGTTTCTTCATAATTCTATACAAAAGATCCATATTCCCTCTTCTAGTAAGCCTATTGAAATAGTTGCCCAAATTGGGTGTATTATATACTGACATTATGGAGATTACATTTCTTCCATCTAAACTTCACTTCAATGTGGTTTAATAGAAGATTATTTATCTTCTAATCATTTTTGGTACTAAACCTATATGAGCATTAAGTATACATTGATTGAAAATGGTTTTTTAATCTTAATATTTGTAGTCATTAATTCCTAAAATGCATTTTTGTTTATACTTCTAATCTTACTCTTCCTGAATTTTCTATTAAAGGTTTTGTTATTATTCGATGAGATCCTTTGGGAACTATTATTTTCTTATCTAGAATCAAGCCCTATTTCACTTCACTTGTTGTTCCATGTTATGATAGGGAATAAATTTCTTACTATAAACTCCTTCACGGAAAACCTTCGATTCATGCAATAGGGATTGTTCCATCTAATTGGATGTACCAATATGTAAAGTTTTTTATATGGAAGTAAAACTTTCATGATTACATTAGATAATGATCTATTGTATTATTGTAAAATTAGTGATGAACTACTTTTATTTTTATATTCCCCTCTAGTTACCTTAAATATAACTACATATATTTCTTTTATACAATTATTTAAGGGGGCATATACTCTCACAACCCTTGTAATTTTGACATTTTTCCTTTTATACATGTATAATGTTTATGTTGGATTATATATGATTTGTTGGCATACTTTGTATTATTGGTTGTATTATTCTAACATATATATATATTGTAGATTTTTGTGTTTTTTGACATGCTTGTTTTGCATATCTTAGTTTGAAAGGGAATCAACTCCTTGATCATTTAACACACTGTATATCATTCTATGTATCCAAAATCTTTGATTATTTTCATGTTTTTCTTTTAGCATTTATTTTTTATACTTTAATTATGTTTTATCATATAGTGACATTAGCCCGTTAAAGTGAGAGAAAATATGATGTCAAGAATTGCATACACTACAATATTAATTTATATTTCATGCTCACGTTTTAGCATCTATATCCATAGCATAATTTTAGGGCCCATTTAACCCTCTTTCCTAATCTTCTCCTAGATCTAAGTGGCAATCTCATATTTTCTTACTTAATTATGTTAAATTTCATATTTTTATGTATTTGTCGTCTTCTAACATTTTATTATTTATGTATTGTTTCAAACATTAAATACACAATTATATAAAGATCTTCATTACTCTAAAAATATCGTAACAATTTTTTTTTTTAAAATCATTCTTCTTACTTGAATAAAAAATTCTAACTAAGACATTTTAAATTATTTTTAATTAAATTTATCTTCAATTAATTAAAGATTTTATCAAAACTCAAATACAATTATCCTCTTATCATTTTTTTTTATTTATACTATTTTTTAATATAAATTATTGTATTTTCAAAATGCATGTTCGCTCACTACCATTTTTAAATGATAAATCTTCCTATTTTATAAAATACTTGCAATAGTCCATTCTTGACATCTTTACAAGGAGCAAAATAAAGAATCTTCATTCTAATCATACAAAGTCTATATTTTTGAAATGCATGTTCCTCTTGCTACTATTTTATAAAATACTTACAATAGTCCATTCTTGATACCAAATTACAAGAAACAAAAGAAAGAATTTTCATTCTAATCATACAATGTCTTATAATAGCTTTCTCTATTTTCATAATATGTTGGATTTTATTCTTAACATCTCAAAAATGTCCTTTTTTATAACTAATTTTGAAAGGATTGAAAAAATATCTACAAAATTATTTTTTTTTCTCATTATTTGTCCAATTTTTCTAACACATTTTTTCCAAAACTTTATCTCATCCCATTACATTCTATTCTTCCCTATTTTAACACCAATCTCTATTTTTTATTCAAATTTGAAAGGCATTATGTACTTTTATATGCAAAAGTGTAATATATCCCTCATACGCTCCATTTAATCCTTAAAATTCTACAAATGCAGTATAATAGTATTTTTTCGACACTTATATTCTATATATTCTTTACATTGGAGCATTCTTCATTCTACTCTTGCATGAAACAAAATTACTATTTATTTTTATTTTCCTACACTACAACACTTGGTTTCTCTTTGTTGCATGTTACATTTATTCTACATTATTATTCTTGGCCACTAAAACATTATATGCTCTAGTTATATCTAACATTCTATTTCTAACTTATGTTATAATATTTCATTATATATACTACAACAATTCTTCATACAATTTTTATATAATTTCTATTGACTACAATAAAATTTTCCTATTTGAAAAAATTCTTCTGATTTACTTTATTCTTAACTTATATTCATTCTTCAAGCACATTATAATTTCTTTACTTGACTATTATTTATCATAATATAACTTTGCAATGTTTTTCTACATATTATTTGTTTTCTTCTTTAATGTTGTAAGTTATGTTACTTTTATTGATCTTTTCTCTTTGAAAAGAATACAAACCTATTTTCTTTTTCATTTCTTCCTCTTACAAATAAATTATTCACTCATTGAATAATATTTGCTCAATTTAGTATAATTTTTTACTATGCCTAGTTTTACTTAAATGTATGCAAAATAGGCATGCATATAAACACCACACAAATTATTTGGAAAAATGCCACAAAAAATGTGATATCATTTATATAAAACTATGGTAAATGTTGCACTCCATTACAACAATTCATCCAATTAAGAGATGATGTAATTTATTGATTCACTAAACAAAAATAGATTTTTATTCTTAAAATTATTCTCTAGAACTAGACTCATGGAGTGACCAATTTGAAAATCAATTTGAACATTTCAATCACTTAGATAAAAAATTATCCAAAGAATAATTAAGATAGTGTTATGCAACCAATAATATAGAAGCAATAAATCTAGCCTATTAATTTTTCTAAGGTTCCATTCAAGTATAATTTTGAATTCAAGTTTACAAGAAAAATAATTCTATAATAATAAATTCACAAATAATATCTCCATGTTGATAATTTAAGCAATTCCTTCAACACAATCTATTAATGGATATAGAGAGAACTAAAATATGGATATACTTGTAGGTTGGAAATATCCTCAAGATGGAACAAAATTAAATTTTGATTATACATTTTGGGGAAATCTTCGGGCTATAGATGTTGACTATTTTCTTCATAATTCTAATAGTTTTAAATTCTAATTAGAGGTTTGAGTAAACTTGGTTTAAAGATGAATAAAAATATTAGTAGGAAGATCTCATTGTTAGGTTATTGCTAGTATATAAGAAATGATATAATGAATTAGTAATAGAAGGTAGTGTTTTTACAAAGGTTGAGGCTCCAATTGGGGTATGTGTTCTTATGAAAAAGAAGCATTGAAGTGGTCCCAATTTTTTTATAATATCATGCATATATGCATTGCTATTGGGGAAAATATTAGAAAATTTCAAGCAAATGCAATTGGCAGCTATAAAGCCAAATGCATATTAAAAACTTTCAAGCAAATGCAATTGGCAGTTGTAAAGCCCAATTTTACAAAATGAGTTTGTTTAAAAGGCTTTAGAAGCTTTCAAGCAAATGCAATTGGCAGCTGTAGATCCAAATTTGGTTGAAAACTGGGTTTGTTTAAAAGGCTTTAGAAACTTTCAAGCAAATGCAATTGGTAGTTGTAAATCCAAATTTTAAATAATGGGTATTGTTTTTAAAAGGTTTTAGAAACTTTCAAGCAAATGCAATTCACAGCCGTGAGCCAAAATGAGAGCTTGAAACAGGGTATATTCATTATAAACAATAAATTTTGTTCTCATAATGTGCCTTCAAGTTTTAAATGAAAATTTTGTTTGGAATTTTCTTTTCATTCAATTTGTTTTCATTTCACCAGAAAAATTTGGTCTCATGGAATCCATTGGATTTTACAAGTTTACAAACAAATGGAATTTTAAATCACTGTGAAAGAATGCCAACCTGCTAATGGACGTTCAAGTCGATATTTCAAGTTGAAATGGTGGTCCCATTGCAAGTTTTCTCTATTCCCTGTCAATCATGTTTGTTGTTCGCCGCGCACGAGCTCTAGGTCTGATAGTTCACCATTTTTTTTGTTTGATAGTGATAGGGTTTGATTTATAAATGTGCCCTAATTCAACATGGTTCGGTCGAACATGGGTTCGACTGAACCCCTTTAAAATACTATTTCTTTGTTGACCTTTAAGTTGTTCGGTCGAACCACTTTATGGGTTCGGTCGAACATGTCTGTTCGACCAAACCATCCTTCCTATTGAAATTTTTAAAAAGTTGATTTTCCTTCCTCTTCTCAATTGGAAACCACTATTGTGGTTTCACCCTTTATCATGAAAGAAAATAATAGAAATAGAACCAAATAAACACCATACATAAGGAAACACCATATTTACGTGGAAAACCCAAGATGGGAGAAACCAAGGTGAGGATTAACTCACAATATAAAGTAATATCAACATTGAATACAATAGGGCTCACTGCCTAGAAGAAAGAAAGGCTTGTTGCCAAAAGCTCACTGCCAGAATAGAAAAGAAGATAGAGAAGAGTGTTACAATGAGAAAACCATCTCAATGCAACAGAAAAATCCATCACAACATTACTAACACCTTTGCAATATTTTTGAAGAATTGTAGACACCTTCTGCTCATTGCATTCGGTAATCTAACACATGAAAGCTCACATTGCACTTCAAAAAATTCACACCCTAAAACTTTGCACTTCGCATCACTCGCATCATACTCTCCTATCCTAACATCCCTCAACAACTCAACTCATTTTTATATCATCTTCAACCTTGAAAACATTCTCCAAAGTTGGCTATGCACCTCAACCGTGCAAATTCAAATTAGGTTGACACCAAAACATTCCTGTGATGGAAAGGAATGAAGGCAGACCACAACACACCTTAGCTAGGAGTTAAATCCACTCATACACACCACACCACACTTCCAAAAATATTAAAGTAGCTTCGTAATTAGTGTAAACACCTCAGGTTGGCTGAACCTGTGTTAACACCATTAACCCTTAAGTACACACTTCCTCAAATCCAAAGAGGACTTGTGGACACCATATAACACTTGAACATAATCTAGAATATTCCACAAACACCCTAAAATCCAACAAGTTCCTTCACAACAACTTTCACTTGAAGAATGTACACACCCAATACACTCAGACAACTCTATCATACATAGTAACTCAAGAAGCTGACTTCCAAAGCACCAAACCACGAACACCTTCATTTGAAAAAAGATACACAGACTATCAACACCCTTCTAAATCTGTAAGACTTGAAACCACTCTGCGAAGAAATGCAGAGCAAAAACATTTCTCTCAAACACCTCTGCAATATACAATTCACACAGTGGTGAATACACCTTCCTCTATACAACAATCCAGCATACCAAATTATGAATGCAACACCTCTAAACACCTCTAATCAACATATCTGAACTGCACAAATAGATCTTCAACCCAGAAGAAATGCAGAGACAAACCTGAATACTACCCTACAACAAAGAACACAACTGCAACAAAATGTTTCCTCTTTCTATTAAATTTTCTCAAAAGCACTTGGAAACCAAGCATCAGAAACATATCATCAACATATTCAATACTTCCTCATCACCACCAAGCCAACTGCAACTTAACAACTCAACCATACATCCATAGACAGAAGCTTATCAAAGCAACACTAGAGGTTGATACCGGTAGCTTACTAATGACAACATAATGCAACTAATCAAAGTATCATCAGAGATAGCACCAACTCAACACCAACTGCACATCCTTGCAACAAAGTCCTCATCAATGACAACACCAAAGCTTGTTGACATCAATGACAACACCATCTGTACATGCTTGCAACACAATTAGTGGATATTCAAACATAACGGCCAGAAAATTCCCATGAGTATAATGTTATGATCAGAGATAGCGATCGTGATGAGGCATTAGTCTCTTAATATTCAATTGCATGAATTTGAAAGACTAAATCAAAAACAATATAACCTCATTATCTTGTCTATTTTTCCATTCCTAAATTACTTAACAATTCAGACTTCATTTCAAGATTCTTATTAAGAACATGACATCATTATTATCAACATATTATCTACTCATATCAATGTATATAAATATTCAATAATCAACTAGTGTTAATCATTTAAAGTTACTTATAAAATAGACTGAAGGTGCATCATTTTTACCATCTCTTAAAGGTTATTGGTTCTTGGCATATTCTTGATATCTTTATCTATAAATTGAAGGCAAACTTAAGATAAATCTATAAGGGATATTAGAGTAGATTAGTTGGATATACAAATTCAGACTGGGCATATTCTATAGAAGTTGTTAGAAAATGAGTTGCATCCAAACCATAGATGAACCAAACACCAATTAGGCTGGTAGTTCAGTGGTAAAACATCCCTACAGTAAATGGGTTATGAAAAATGTTAGCAACTTTCCAAATGCAATTTTAATATTTTAAGTTGATATTACTATCAATGCTTACATTTCTTCATACCCTATAAAGAAACAACAACAAAAAAGTTAATAGAATTATAGAAAATGAGATCAATATTCTTCTTGCTTAAATATTGAATTTTGTGCCAATGTTTTTGAAAACAATACCTTTAATTTATTATTTAGCCTATAAATCATCAATAAGATTCTTATTGAAAAAGGTGTAGTATTTGTTCAGTATTGTATGATACAAAATGAAGTTGACTCTTGAAATTTTCAAATAAAATTAAATCCTGAAATTTTGTATTTTATTTTTCTTAAAATACAGATCGTTTTGTTTTATTTTTTTAATTCCTACCCGCTCACATATTAATTGCTAGGTTTATTATGGACTCTATGACAGGGTTGGACAAGATAAATTTGTTCTTATCATGATCAACATGCTTGCATATATCTATTTAATTGAACAACTTTTGGTAAGAAACAATTAACTACAACTAGTATAGTACATGTTTCTATATAGTAGAGACTTTTTTATAAAATTCAGTTGTTTATTCCAAGCTCTCGTGTAGAACGATATTTTGAATTGATGTGAAAGTTGTATTTTAAATCAGGTGAAGCATAAAGGTTCCGGTGCTCTTATATTAGCTTTGTCATTTGCATGTGTTATGGGCCTCTTCACATTAGTCATTGCATCAACTATGGGTATGTTCGTAAGATAGAATAGTGATTTTTCACTGTTGTGCTATATTATTCAACAGAAAAACAAAGAAATCATGTTTTTACATATTATATTAAATTAAATTATTTTAATCTCTCAGTAGAAGATATTTTGCTATGGAGTAGTGGTAAACATTTCTGTTTTAAACTGTGTTTTTCCTTTAATGTGGCAGTGAACAAGAGACATATCTGGGCATACTCAGTAATTCAAATTGTCTTTGTAATTGCATTTATGCTTCTTTTGTACACAAGGGTAAGATGTCATTATTTTTAGAATTATGACACTGCAACATTTTAAACATTTGTAGAAGTCTACCAATTGAAATTAATATGCATATTCTTATTTGCCTATTTAATGACTTTGTCAAACTTGATCAAATTGCAGTTGCATGCTGATGCTTTTTTAGCGCTTTCGGTTTCATGCTTAGCTGGGATTGTTGTTACATTGAGTGGAAAAATGTTAGTATTGGAATACCTTAAATGGAAATCAAATAACTCAGAAAGTTCTATTATATTACATCAGCAGCAAACGGCATGGAGTGAAAGGCAGCTTCGATTGATGCCACATCAACAAGCCGACTTGATAGTTTGACTTACGTGCATGCTAATCCTTTATCATCAATATCTTTACTCTTAGACTGTAATTGTAATAAACAAAAAATCGGAAGTTTTTATGTTTATGTTTACTCCAAGATGTTGTCTTCAGTAGTAAGTTTAATATTTTATGTAATAAAAAAATTTGTTAAATGTGTAAAATTATATTTATGAAATTAGATTATTTGAAGTTTTTTTTTTATTTGTTTATTTTGTTATAATTTAAGATAATTATAGAATGGTTGAATTATGTTGGAATTCAAAGACATTTAATAAAAAAGACATAAAAAATAAAACAAATGAATATTAATTTCTTTTGCATAAATATAAATATTATGTTGATTAACAATAATATAATATAGCAATTCAAAAACATCATAATTCCACTAGAATATATAAACTTCAATTAAAAAATAGGAACACTAACAAGAACACTTACTTTTCTAGATAGTTTAGAAGTCCTTCAAAAAGATATAATCTATCAACAAAATGGATTCTTCTTTGTCAATGGTCATATTGTAAGAATTCTATGGGCAAACTTATATTTAAGAATTATAGCATATTTGATCCTATAAAGTCTTAAAAAATTAAGATGCATGCAAAAAGCCTCATGATATGAAAAAAAATCTTTCATGCATAAGACAATCATATACAAAAGTATGTTTATTGATCATTTGTGTGCTTGTGTAATAAGTTGAGAAGGTGAAGGGACAAAAGTCACATCCCAACCCCTCTCCCATGTCTTGAGAGTTCCTCAATCTCCTCCTATGACATTCTAATTTATCATTGCCATTTCTTGAAATGGTCATTATTGATCCAAGTACATGATACAATATATGAAGGTCATTCAAATTTATCATTTAATCAGGATTTTAATAAATCTAGATTAAATTTCAATGTTGTCAAAGTTAGCTTTTTTTACATGATATTGGATTCCTATAATTCTTATATCATTTTTACTATGGGTGATATTGGATTTCCTGGAAGTCCTAAGAGGATTTTAAATTGGTTGTGAATATGTCTTGATATTCTCAATATTCATTTATCATCTTTCTTAACATTATCTAAATATAAGCACATACATTAAATGAAATATAATAATAACAACAATAATATTTACGACCATGATTTATTGTAATGTCCCCATTTTCGAGAGCATCAGAGTTCAGAGGATTAGCCTATCATGTGACCCTCATAGGCTAGTGTTCAGTGATTAGGGGGTCCAATTGGGCGTTAATGAGCTCTTGGCGTGGCGGTTGACAGTGTTTACCTCTCTTGTTTGTTGGTATATTTTGAGGCTAGGCTATTTAGAGGTTTCTAGTTCCATTTTGAGGCACTTACTATTTATAGTAAGTCAATTGAGTGTTAGTGGCCAACCTTTCTATTTTGAGAAAGGCATACGGTTTATGTGGTTGACCTTTTGGTTTTGATGGAATCGAGAAATAATGAGTATTTTTGGAGTTATGACATTTTAGTTATTAATAAAGTAATACTTTATTAATAATTACTTATAAAGTGCATATTATAATGTTTTATTTTGACTTTATTATAAGTGGGGCCATTTAATGATAAAACCAAATTATTAAATGCGTTTTTTGGAGAAATCGACCTCATGAAGGAGAGTATAAAAAGGTTTTGAAATGCAAATGAATTCATTCTTGAAATATTCAACACTTGTCTTTTCTTATGAAACTTTGGCTTGAAGGAAGAAACCTAGGGTTTCGGTGTAATTTCAATCTTATGTAGTCTCTCTTTGATTGTGCAAACAATGGTGGCTTTATTTAGAGATCACGTTTGTGCTCAACTGGAGATATTTTTGTTTGATTTTTAGAGATTGCTCCCTCAAATCAGAGGTTTATATCAGGAATCATTGTTGTAGCTGTCAGGAATCTGAAGCTATATTGAACAAATAAATTTAGGGCACCATTCTTTGCATATGGTGTGAGCATTTGTTGGTACCAATCAGAAAACCCTCAGCGTATGGTTCTGGGGTCCTGGTTGACTAAATTGTGGGTTTATGAAATAGTTTCAAAAGGCTTTTTGAGAGGTGCAAACTAAACAGGGGTTGCCACGTTTCAATGTGTCTTCATTGACTTGTTGCAACATTTGGATTTGTAGCTTAAGCATTTCTCTTCAAGGCAAGGTGTGAGTTTGTGAAGAGAAGCGATCAAGAATAGGACTCTTGGCAATTTGTCCCCATTTGCATATGTCTCAAACGCCACCACCAGGAAGGGTCCCACGTGGGGATTGAAGGTTGTATTGGCAGTTGTTTGGGGACGCACTAGTGATCTGAAGCAAAACGTGGTCTCCAAAGCTTTGCTGCTCATTGGAAACTCCATCTGTAGCAGTTCGAGTTAACTTTTATTCATAGCAATCAATCTCCAGGTCGGTTTCCAGTGTTTTGACCATTAATTGCATAGTAAACTGTGTCATTTGTTTCTTGCTCTTTACTGTTATGAAATTTGAACTACTTCAATGTTTGAAAAAATATTATAAGACTCGAAATGTCCTATCCCATGCTTGTAGCACTCAATATTATCAGTGATCAGATTTCTGAGCAATGTAAATCAGTATTTTTGTTTATGAATAATTGAATTTCCATTGGGATAAATCTGCTATATGATGTTTTCATGAAAAATCAAATTTATGTCATGAACAGTTTTCATCCATTAATTGGCATTCTCCTTGATGTTGTTATTTCTGAGTGCTAAGTAATGCCAATGCTCAAATATCAAGTTCAAAAAATTACTGTCACAGTCTTGTACAGCTGGGTATGATGCAATCCAATAGAAGCTCTGTCCTCAGCTATCATTATACATGCTCAATATCCATTCTACTGATATGATTAGATGTGATGCAATGAAAGTAGATTAAATTACTAAGTATTATGATCATCTTACAAATCATTTAAATCTGAAAGAAAGCTCATTCAACAAAGTGGACAATTGTTTGACAAAATGTCCAATATGCCAAGCTGAGACAAATTGGACTAAAAATAACGAGCAGATTAGCAATAGAGATTGTTCCATCAAGGGTGGGACATTACAGTCCTATTTTTTAGGGTTTTCCTAAAAACAGGCAACTGGATTCATCGCGAAGCTGGAAGTATTCTAAGCAGATTCCTTGGAGAAGATAGTTGCTAAAAATTTCATTTGGTTGCTCTTAATGTTAGGTGCCCCTGCCTTGCAAGGGTACAGTTGCTTTGATGTTCATCCATTTATCCTCTATTTTATGTGCTTGTTTGATCAACTGCCACTGTCGTTTGATAGGTCTTCAGAGTTGGTTGTTGGATTCATCGTGAAGCTGGGTTGAATCTAAGGAGATCATCTAGAGATTATCAATCCAAAGACCGACATCTAAGAGCTTTCATTCTTGGGCGCCCCTAGCTTATAGGGGTGCAATTTCTGTGATTGAATACCGTCTTTGATGGCTCTCTCTTTCAACAACTTCTATCTCTGCCTTCGTTTGTCGGTGATTGATGAATCTGATGAACTTGCTTGATGATGCATCAGAAAGCTAGCAAAATTCTGAAGAGGACGACTGGTTTTGCAATTGTTAACAATTTCAGTTGGCCTCTTGAATTCATGGGTGCCCCTGGCCAGTAGGGGTGCAGTGGGCTCCAAAGTTGGTCATTTGTTGATGATTTTGACCTCCTCGCGTTTTGCATTCACCATCTTGCTCGACTGGTTTGATCGTCGTTGTCGATGATGTGACCACGTTCACCGTTGTGATTGCTTTCACTGTCTTGTGTGCACGGACAATTGAATGCATAGTATCTTTCTTGTAGCAAGACATGCATTTTCTAGACTTAGAATATTTTTAGCCAATAACAACTTTTGAATTTCCCCTCAATCACGAAGCATCTTTTTGAGCATCTTTCACCATGGATTCTTCCTTGAAGCTTTTGAGGCTTAGATCTCGATACCTGGTACTGGCCATCTGCCATTAATGGCCTCAAAGGTCCTAGCTTTTCTCGTGAAAAATGAAATAGACCCACTAGAGCAAACTTGACATTTTTGTGATTTTGACTTGACCAATGTGATCGTGAAGTGAATTTATCCTAATAAAATCATTTTGAGTCATTTCTAGAAAGGTCCTATTTTTTAGGGTTTTCCTAAAAATAGGGGTATGGCACCCTAATTTTCAAAATTTTCAAAAGTTGCAAATATCCTATTGACAATAAACCCACAAAAAGCCCATGCTTAGTTTGACCTAAAATTGACTTTTCATGACAATTTTACTAGATTTAAACCATTTTAATCAAAATGTCTTATTGAAGCAAAAAAATTATTTTGGGTACAACAATTTGAAGAAGGCGTGTTTTTATTTAATTCCTAAGCCTACAAAGGGTAGGGCAATAGAGAAGAAGGAATAAGTTCTCATCAAGGTACAAGATATTTTGGATGAGTTTACAAAAATTCTGATGAAGGAGTTTCTTGATGGATTACCACCTGTAAGGGGTATAATTTTTTGCATGGATTTGATACCTGGAGTTAGTTTTCCAAAAAAAGCACCTACAAAATGACCCAAATGGAGAATGAGGATATAAACCTACAAGTGCAAGAGCTATTGGATAAGGGTCTAATTATAGAAATCTTGAGTTCATGAGTTTTACCTACAATACTCATACCAAAGAAGGATAAAAAATAGTGAATGTGTATTGATTCAAGAGCCATAAACAAGATAATTATTAAGTAAAAATTTCCATTGCCCCAGATGGATGACATGATTTTTTGAGTGTAGCCAAGCACTTCACCAAGATAGATTTGAAGAGTGAATACCATTAGATAAGAATTCGAGAAGGAGATGAATGAAAAGTAGCATTCAAAATAAAGGATGGTTTATATGAGTGTAACTTGGTAATTTCATCTGGATTAACAAATGCACCAAGTACTTTCATGCAATTGATGAATGAGGTATTGAATACTTTTCTTGGAAAAATTTATAATTGTATGTGTAAATGACATTTTGATTTTTAGTAAGACAAAAGAGGAGAATTTAGTGCATATTAGAGTAGTTTTGCAAAGACTAAAAGAAGAAAAGTTTCTTGTAAGTTTGGAGAAATATAGTTTTATGAAGAAACAACTAGTGTGTCTAGGTTTTAGTGTTTGAATAAGGGTTGAAGATGGACCCAAAGAAGGTCAAGGCAACATAAACTGGCCTTCACCAAAAAGTATGCTTGAATAAAAAAATCATGGCTTGGTGAGCTACTATAGGAAGTTCATAAGGGATTTTAGTGGAATATGTGTACCTATAATAGAGACCATGAAAGGTGGTAGGAAATAGTTACAGTGGAGAACTATAGCAAAGAAGAGATTTCAGTTGTTGAAGGAGAAGGTGATAGAACAACTAGTGTTTGGCATCAAGCCAAATTTTAATAATGTTCCAGGTTTATTGTGATGCAAGTAGATGTGAAATTGGAGGAGTTTTGAGTCAAAAGGTAGACCCATTTCTTATTTTAGTGAGAATTTGAATTAAGCTAAGAGGAAATATTTAGTATATGATTAGGAGTTTTATGCAATTGTTCAAGCACTAAAGAAGTGGAGACAATACCTATTACCCAAGGAATTTATGTTATACATGAATCACCATGCACTGTAGTTTATAAATAGCCAAGGTAAGTGGAGCCATAAATACATGAAATGGGTAGAATTTATGTAGAGATATTAATTTATTTTGAAGCATAGAAGTGGTCAATCTAATAGGGTAGCAAATGCACTCAATAGAACATGTTTGTTGCTCAATGAATTAAAGGTTACTATTGTTGGATTTCATACAATGAAATATATATATCAAGAGGACCTATATTTTAAGGAAGCGTAGTAAGCATGTAAGAATCTAGTAGAAAAGGAAAGAAGTCCATGGATAGAGTATTTCATTTAGGAAGGTTTATTGTTTAAAGGAAAGAGATTATGCATACCACAAGGGTCAACAAGGTAAAATTTGATTAGAGAAAAACATAGTGGAGGCTTGAGTGGATATTTTGGACTTGATAAAATATTGGCACAAAGTAGTGAAGGATATTTTTGGCCTTGAATGAGTGCATATGTGAAAAGATTGGTGTAAGATTGTAGAATATTCCAACATGCCAAAAGAGTAAGACAAAACATAGGGTTCTATAATCCATTGCCTATACTAGAGAGATCATGGAACATATAAGCTTGTATTTTTTGGGGGATTTCCTCAAACACAAAGAGATAATGATTAAAAAAAAAAAAATTCACTAGTATAGAAACAACAATAAACAACTGAAAAAAGTACTAAAAACTGCTTATAAATGACTGAATATGGTCACATGACCAATAGTAGTTTATTGCAAGTCATTTATGCGTGACTAAATTGATGACTAAACCATTTTTAGTTGTTCGGTTGATCGATTTGGTCGTGAATTTAGTCGCCTGATTGATCGATTTGGTTGTTGATTTAGTCGTCTTATTGATCGACTTGGTCATTGATTTAGTCGTTTGATTGATTGATTTGGTCAGTGATGTAGTTAATTTGATTGATTTGGTAGTGTGTTTAGTCGTTAATTTAGTCATTGATTGTTTTAAACTGGTCACTTATTTAGTCATTTTTTATTCAATGGTATATTTTGTCATTAATTTAGTCATTGATTGATGTTAACTTCACTTATTCAGTCATTTTTATTCATTGATTTCCATCAATTGGCAGTGTATTTAGTCATTAATTTTAATCATCATTTTGATCAATTTGGTAGTTTATTTAATTGTTTTTGTTCATTGTTTTCTATCAACTAGTGAGTATATTGATACATTGTTTATTAATTGCATAATCATTATATTTAGTCATATTTATTCACTGATTTCTATCAGTTGGTAGTATATTTAGTCAATTGGTAGTTTATTTAATTATTTTTGTTTACTGATTTCTGCCTATAAGTGTTGGAAGTGAGATAATGCTTTAATTGAGGTTTAAACATATAAAAACACAGAAAAACATAATCAATTATTCATTTGCACATAATGAAATGGCTATTAAGAAGACAAAATACTAAATTTTTCTTGAGGAAACATGTTCTTATAGCAGATACAAGGAAAAAATGTGTCTTTGCTTTGAAATTTATGTATTGTTACAAAGTGTGTTTCACAATGCTGTGATTGAGAAAACTGAGTTATAGAGCCTTTTTTTGCTTATGCAAGATATTACAATTTTGATGCAATTCTATGTTGCAACTCATTTGCAACTACACATACATGTATGTTGCACTCTCTGCAACTTTTCCTCTTCTCTACACCTCTTTATCTACTTTGTATTTACTTCTTTTTATGCACCCCTGTTCTCTACGTCTACTACTTACACAACAACACATCCCCTCTTCTATAATGCACCAGTTTGAATGAGCAGAACCCAAACAAAAAGAGAAAAACATAATCAAGGGGTTTTACATTATAGGTGCAGTAAGATAGAACAGTCTTTGTTCTACTCACAGAATGTACACCCAAATCATATTTTCTGGTTTTTGTTTGGGTTCAACTTATTTAGGCTTAGTACATTCTCTGTCTACAACTTCATTCTCCATACTCTGCTGCTGCTAACCCTTATTTTTCTCTTCTGCACTTACAGCTAATACTCTGTGATTTTTTTCAAATATTTTAGTGGCCACTGTGTGAAGGTCTCTTCTTTCTATTTCAGACAGACAACTCCATCTATTTTGTTTGGATGAGGAAGGGGTAAGTTACTTGTGACTTGTAAAATACTTACATTTGCATCTCTTGTTCCTTTTAATTTGACTCCATATACAATAGATAGTGAGTGAATCTGCCCAATGCCCGCAACAACACCATCATACGGATCCAACCGATGCCTCAACTTTATCCCCTTCTTGGAGTTTATCAATAAATCTTTGCAAAAACAAAAAAAATACACATTATATTATTTTTGACAGATGTATGTAATATCTTATGTCTTGGAACAAATTAGTTTTTGTATATGCTTTAATAAAACACTCTATTACAACTAAGCTCTAAGCTTCCATATGTAAGTTATATGTTCTCCCTTATTTCCATAATCTATGTATACTAGTTAATTACACTTCACTACTATTCTAACCAGCTTCTATCAAATAGGTAATGATTACCCTTATTTACATAATAAAACAACCATTACTTACTTGCATGTGGTTTCATAGCACTCACTTTGAGTTCAACACAACTACCACTATGAATATCATGTGCATGCTCGTCGAGTTCATCATCATAACTTGCACTATCGACATCATTGCAGACATTAAGTTGTATAGCTTTGCAGAGAGTTCTATTGATAGGGCCTTTTTCTTTTTGTCCTTCTTTCATATAATTCCTCTGCATCATGTGGTTTAATCATCATGCAAAAATTAATATAAGTCAAGTAAAGAATGCAAAAGATATAAATTTTTGTCCAAAAAAATTTTTAAGCATGAAGAATGACAAAACATTGGGACAAAAAACTGACAACTATTATATTAATTACCTCAACTTCAGGACAACTAAGACGACTGTGTTGTGCATTCTTGTCTACTTCATCACTATCAATATCAACAAATTTTTTGACACCATGAAGGTGACCTTTTTTTCCTATTGCTTTCATAAAATTGCTTTGCATGTGGTTTAACCATCATGCAAAAAATAATACAAAGCATTCAACAGTCAAGTAAAGAATGCAAGCTATAAATTTGTCCAAAAGAACATTTTTTCGATCACTCCAACAATAAAGAAACTAGGTTGGATTCTCCTACACTTAGATTTCAATAATCGACATATTAAGAGGCATTTGTATATAGAATTGCCAAACAAGAAGAAATGAGATCAATAAGAGCCTCTTACCTCATCTGAATCCATAGATTTATGTTTATTCCATGCAAAAACTATAGGGTTAACAGATTGAACCAACTGTGTAACTTGTTGACTGAGACTAAATATGCAATTCATTACCTTTCAGTACCCTAGTTCATTTGAGTTGACATGATCTTCAAAGGCTCCTATTGGGCTGGCTATGAAATCTCTGTTGACGAACTAGATTTCAACTTCATCCTACTCTTTAGATTTACTAGCATCTAGTGTTGCCATATAATTGACAATATCTTCTACACTTGCTTTTGTATTACTATTTTCCACCTAAAATACAATGTCAATTTCAACATATAGCTAGTTCAATAAAAAAATGAAATAAATAACACTATGTAAATTGAACCAAAAATCCATACACTTACTGCAAATTTGTCCATTTTGGCGTGCAACCCGCCTCGGCCTAATGTGTATCCAGCCCTCACAAATTATCTCTTGCTCTCTTGCCTATGTTACTCTTTGCCAAATATTCTTCGGAATGCATACTTTCTCTCAATGCCTCCCACTCTTTGGGAGATAATCTGGAGTCGAACCTCTCTTTTCCCAACATGATAGTTTTTCTGCAACTGTATCTATAATTGTTCATCAAAATTATCATCCTTTACTTGTAATATTTTGTAGAGATTTTTCCACCAGTAGTCTCAAAAGCATTTTCCAATTTTTGTATAATATTTTCCACGAATCATGGATCTTGCTCTGCAAAAATTGATTTGCAAATATCCAAATGGGTCCTACATCTTACACCCAACTCAGTGGCCCACTTTGCACCATTTGGCCCAATGGGCTCACCATCTCTCGATACCTCAAGCAAGAATGACTTCTTACCTTCTAATTTTATTTTTTTTGCATTCCTCTCTATAGATTTGTACAAATATTGACTCAATCTTTTTCTTTTGAAAAAAGCATCTACATCTTCTATTAAATTACCACTACCAGTTTTAGATGCAACAGGTCTCTGAGGCATAACGGATGCAAGCGGTCTCTCTTCATGACTTTCATCAACTAGAACTTCATACTCCTTGGCCACATCAGGTGTGGCATGAGTAGGTAGATCAATACCGGTCTCTACAGATCCCACATCATTAAAAACATCCTTTAATATTGAAAAAAACATTTGTAGACCTATTGTTCCTTTGCCCTGATGTTTTTAAATAATCTCTCTTAGACTTGGTCCTAAGAGATCATCACAATGTTGCACATCACCATGTGTTATATCAGGATGCACATCACCATGTGCTATATCAGGTTGCACATCACCATGTGCTATACCAGACTGCACATCATCACAACTATCATTTTCACCAACTGCATTTGTTGAATCACAAAAGCCTCGACTTCTACGAGATGGCGGCACTGTATCTTTTGTTTCCTTTTTTTTTCTCCACATTTTCTTTGCACTCTTTTTGTTCCCTATAAAACAAAAAAAATATCATATTATGTCTTATATACATAAAACTCTTTCCTATAAAATTTCATTAAACACTATTAAAAAAATAATATACTACTTAGTGGATTTACAACTTGCCTTTTCAAACCAAGACTCAAAAAAAATCATTATTCTTGGCCACTTTTTCAGTATGTGCACACTCATATTTCGTCACTGGAATTTCAGCATTATGATCACTATCATCTAATTTGCGACTTATAGTCCTTGTCTTCATTTCCTAAAGTCCAAATAAACAATAATATATAAATCAACAACTTGAATCAGTAAAACTTTATTGAGTTCATAAGTTGATAGTTGTTGACTTTCCAATCCGTTGATAACTACAAATGGAAACTTAAATAAAATTCAGTTTATAGATTAAAAAGAATTTGCAGTCAAGAACCAAGCAGATGTTTACAATTACAGGTATTAGACAAATTTTCCTTAGGGATATATTCACAAGAAAATAACTCATAAAAACATAACACAAGAAGGATGAAGTAAAAACATAGTCTAGTTCATCATGAGGTGTGTTAGAACCTTAAATTTTTTCCTAGTTCCATCATCACAATTAACCATGAGTTCCATGACCCGAGCCTTGACCCTTATATTCATTTTTATTTTTTACTGAACATACAAATTTTTTAGGTCTGTCTGACACTGAAAGACTTATACAAAGCCAAAACTTCATCATTATACTTAAGCAAAAACATGTCCAACTAAAAACATTCCAAATCCCTTAATAGTCTATTACCGTGATCCCTCAACAGTAATCTGAACCCTTGGTGGGCTGGCGGTGTGTAATAGACAACATGAAGATATTTACCACCATACCGCCGAAGTATTATGATAAGGATGCGGTTGGGCAGTATGAGAGAATTTAAATACATCATAAATCGCCATATCGTGAGAAGGAAAAATGAAGGGTGAGGTATAGAAGGGAATAACCCGCCGTCCTGCGAGGAAGATCATAAAGGCATGTGGTAGGGTGGTATGAACTGCTATACCCCGAAAGGATGTGACGACGCATATGGTATGGCAGTAAGCCATATGAGACCATTAATGTAAATCGTAGTACTACAGGTTAAACAAGCCAATATTGCAGTTTAGAGGTAAGGATCCCACTACCCCATGGTGAAATGCAAAGAAGCATGCAGTATAGCGGTTTATACCCCTCTATCCCGCGGTAGTTATAGAAAGTGGTGGCGATAAAGCAGTATTAAATGCATGAATCACACCAACTGTTCGATCTTATAAAATCAATGGTGCATGTTCAAACTTGAACTATGAGCAAAATATTTGGTGTAAGGTTGATATTAATGTCCACACATGATTGAGCTCAGAAGCCATTAAACCAAGAATTTGACATTCACTTTGCACTCATTTGCAAAAATTATTGTGCGGCGAGCTAGGAGTTTGAGGAGGTTAAGCTCTGCAACCATCGTAACCCAGGTAAATGCACAAAATTCATGTGAGTTAAGTTTTACGAGTACAAGATTGTTTGGAATTTTGCATTTCAAAAGTATAGGAGAAGTAAGATAGTTAAACTATGAATTATGTTTTACGAGCAAAAGATTGTTTGGAATTCTGCATTTCAGAAGTATAGGAGAAGTAAGATAGTTAAACATGATGCCGCCCAAGAAGAAAGAACCTGAAACTAAAAAGGACATCATGTCGGCCAAGAAGAAAGAACCTGAAACTAAAAAGGAAGAATCTAAGGTTAAAAAGAGGTCCTTACAATAGTATATCCTAGATATACTCCCTAAATCAATTGAGAGAGCATTTAAGAAAGTTTTTAATGATGTGGCTCATGATTGTACAAATTCCCTTATCCCTATCTCCGAGTGGGAACTGTTCTGGTACTTTTATGACAAAAGGGAGGGCAAGATTCCAGTGTCAAATCCATGGGCATTAGATTTGGCCAAGTTAATTATCCCGAATGTTTTTATAGATGTAGAGTTCATCAGAGTATTGGCTCAAAGTTATCATCCTGCTACTAGGTCTGTGAGATTGCCAGATGGTTCACCATTATTTGTGTTGACTAAAGCGGCCATCATTGAATGTTTTGACCCAAAAACAAGCCCTGACTAAAATTGATTTGCAAAGAAGTAAAGAAGAATATACTAGATTGAGGAGAACCCATAAAAGTGATGAAGTCCCCATTTAAATGAAAAGGGGTGTGAACAACAGGGTGATTCATATATACCCTTCTGCTACTGAACCATTTGATGTCTTAGCTTGCCAATTCTATTTCAAGAAAACCTACTTTGCTCTCTGTCAAGTACTTCAGATAGATGCAAAAGAGTGAATGGTAGTTAGTTTAATGATGATGGCTATTAGGATCCAAAACCCTGAGACGAACATTGAATATGATTTTGCCTCATATCTTAAGAAAGCATTGCATGAAGGATTTTTGTAAGTCAAGGAAAATAGAGCCCCCATAACATTCAAGCAATATTCTTTGTTGTGCCACCTAATATTATACCAAAATAAAGATAGATGGAGAAAAAGGATGTGTTTGGGTCAGATTGAAAAGCAAGGGAATTTGTTGTCAGTGCAACTATGGTGTTATATATGGGACATCAGATGTAAGAATTCAAATTATATGATATTTCATGATGACTTTGTGTATAGAATTATGAGAGTTCTTGGCCACCAAACACCAAGACTACACACACTTGTGCTACAACTGTTAAGACCTTTGGCTTTGAAACCTAAGCAAGGCCATACTCATAACTTTGGTGATTGGTTTTTTCTACTAGATACCACAATAATCAAGATTTATGGATGTCCACAAGCCCCACATATACTTCCAAAGTTTTTCCCCCTTCGATTAGCCTTTTTAGAGTTCATGTGGCGAATTCTATGGATGGAAAATTATGTCATGAATAAACAAAGGGTACATTTCTACCTAATTTGACATGTGGGGAACTATTAGTGGGATCTGATACACTTGAAGAGTTGCAAAATTATCTAAAAACAAGGTACTCTATAGATTTAGGAAAGGAAAGAACTTTTGACCCTGAGAGTCACATGAATTTTGTAAGACACACCATCCTTACCAAGGCTATGGTTACTCACCAGATTGATTATGAAGAAGATGTAATCAGAAATTGTTTCACTCCTCAAGAGGTATATGAGAGGAGGAGAAAATGGGAAGTTATGAAAAGGCGGAAGAAAGAAAGATGAAGCACAGTATTTTCTTGGGGTATTTTGTAGAGGAACCATATCCCTTCAAGAGGATTGATATGATAATTGGTAAGTTTCGTGAATTATTTAAGATTGTAACAAATACGGGGAGACTTGCCAAATTGTCTCCCAAAAGGCCGAGTGGTATTGTAATTACAGAACCAAACTCCAGATACTGTTTCAGTATGTCATGCTTCTCCAGGATCACCTCCTAAACAACCACCTTCTAAAAAACAAAAGACACAAGAGATAGACCCACTTGTTTCCTATGAAATAAGTGGGGAGGTTTGAGATACAAAAGAAGCAGTTAATGTGTTAAGACATTTCAAGGATGATGTTGAAGTGGAAAAACCTATGCTTAAAATTGAAGACCACAAGCCTGAAGCTAGAGCCGATATTGAGGTACAAGGAGAAAGAGAAATGCATGAGGATGACAAGGTAGTTGCATCTCGCAAGTTCTTGGAAGATGATGAATTTATCAAAACCCTTGAATTTAAAGACTTTTGGATTAAGATGAAAATGAGAGAGTTTGAAGTGAGGGTTGAAATAAATAAGATGGGAGTTGAGGAATCCCAACATGACCAAATAGTAGCCCAAACTTTTAATGAATTAAGGATTGATAATATTGATGTCAACCCACAAGAGGCTAAAGAGATGATTTTGAAAAGTAATATACTTATTGTCCCTACTATTGAATTAAAGAAAATGTTTTTACTTGATCAAGTGAGAACACAGGAGGACCCAATGTTCATTGTTGAGTTTGAATCAGATGAAGGGGTAAGTGGCATAGGGTATAACCCTAAGATTGAAACCTTAGCATTCTGGGCCAAACAAAAGAGTACACAAAAACCAAGGTTACTAGATGTAGTGCAGGAAATGAAAGGGACAACTATGGTAAAAACATTAAAGGATACATCTCCTCTAGAAGCTATAGCCATGACAATGCATTCAACTATGTTCACCTGAGCTGCAGTTAAGGAGATGGAAGCTAGATTGGGAGAATATGAAAAGGAATAAAAGTTTTTAAATGATGAGGTCAATAAATTGTTCATGGAAAATGTGAAGTTGAAGGAACAATTGAAAGGAGCAAGCCCCTCACAGAACAAGGAAATAATGTTATACCAACATCCTCTTGCTCCACCAATTGATATAGAATGTGCTTCTACTAAACAAGTGAGCATTCTTAGATAGGAGATTGAAGAGTTAAAGAAAGCCAACAATGAGGGTAAGGAAGGAGTGAATAAGCAAATCCGCAATGTTTTAGAGAAGGTCCTCAAGCATAGGATAAACCTAATTGTGGATAAGTTGGAAAGTGTGTATGATTACTACAACTCACTGACACAGGCAATTGATCAAATGAAAACACATGTACCCATACTGGATACCCTTTTTAAGAACTGGCAACCCATACACCACACATTAGTAACCTTGTGCAGAATCTTATAGAGGACTATCGAGGCTCCTACAACATTAAAACCTATAGAGTAGATGGCCAAAATAGTTATAGATGAATTCCAATATATGAAAGGAGAGGACCAAAATATCAAAATAAGAATAGATTCATTTCATACTCTGAATTAGTGGTTTGTGCCAAAAATATTGAAAGATGGATGACCACTTGAAGGACCTCAATGAATGGAAGAGTGAATTTGGCCAAATTGTTCCACAGTGCATCACTCGCATACAAAAGGATGGTGAGTTCAGTCTTGACAGGCTCGACTTAATCATGGATGGAGTAATAGCGTTGGATGTTGGATATTCTAAGTTTATCATGGATGGTAGGGCATTACTAGACAATTGATGGAAGATTCACCGTAAAAATATATTGAAAATTCAAGAATACAAATGGCCATATGATTATATAGTGTACAAGTGGGAGTAGAAGTATTTGGGTCCTCTTGAATAGTAGGCCTTGGGGCTATCACAGTGGAAGAACCACACATTCAAATACACCAATATGGAGAAAGGACCTTGAACAGATCTTCAATGATCACAAGTTCCTTATGGAGATTAACGGAGTATGGCACTGTCACGAGTGCTGCAAACTTCATTAGTTATCTACTTTCTTTGTTTTATGTTTTAAGAAAAAACTATTGTTTAGTTTAGTTTATACAAAGAGGCATGAATTTTGAAAAGATGCCATATTTTGTAATGGTCTGAAGCTTGTTTCTTCTCTTATAAAAGAGAAACCAAGACCAAATTTTGATATCATCATCATAGGCATTTATAGAAACATATATGAGTAGACTTATGTTATATTGTAATATCTATTTGAAGTAATCAATAGACAAGAAGATTTAATCTGGTGTTCGAATTCTGGTCTCAATTATTTGTTGATAATGTTGTGTATGATTGGATTTTTTTATGTATTTTAGGTTGGAATATAGGGGTATATTATGAATTGGTATCAATTATTTGTTCATAATCATCTACATTGTTGATTACATTGCATTGCACATCTTTCAAACTCAAAGCATTACTTCACATTGCATAACTAATAACTAGATGTTGATAGATGACAAAATTTCAATTACAATAAGTTTTTAAAAAGTCAACCTAAGTAGTTATGCAATTACTTCACATTGCATAACTAATAACTAAGAGCAACTACCAATTGCATTTGCTTGTCATGGCTTTCAATGAGACCACATTTCTTTGAGGCATTTTTTGAAACAATTCATTGTCTTGTCTATGCTACCACATTTTTCATACATATTGTCTACCAAAGCATTTTATCAAACAGTTCACTACCTTGTTATGGCTAAAAGCCTAAAAAAAGTTCTTTTGAACAAGCTATGGATGCTTGGAAAAAATCTACCAAAGCATAATAGTAAGCAATAGCATAGACAAGGCAATGAATTGGTTGAAAAAATGCCTCAAAGAAATGTGGTCTCATGGTGATGGAATGCCATGACAATCCATAACAATTTGCTTGTCATGGCATTCCATCACCATGGGACCACATTTCTTTGAGGCATTTTTTCCAGAGTTCATTGCCTTGTCTATGCTACCACATTTTTCATACATGTCTACCACAACATTTTATCAAACAGTTCATTGCCTTGCTGGTATGGCTAAAAGCCTAAAATATGGGATTTCAAACAAGCTATGGATGCTTGGAAAAAATCTATCAAAGAATAATAGTAAGCAACAAGCTATGGTCTCATGGATTTTTTTTGGTGCGAAAATCAACGTGATTTTATTTGCATTTTTTTGCAGCTTTTAAACGCATTTTTTTGGCAATTTTGCTATTTGAAATGGGGAAAAATCTCTGTGGTTAGTTTTTTGCATTTTTTAATTGTCGGATTCTCACAGTTAGTGAAAAAGGTAGTGTTCATGAAGGAATGGAAAAGATGCGTAGAGCCTTTGAATTATACCCATACCGTGCAATGGTATTGAATCATTTAGCAAACCATTTTTTCTTCACAGGGCAACATTTTCTCATGGAACAGTTGACTGAGACAACTCTTGTTTCAATTGACCACCCTCTCATGAAATCTCATTCATTTTATAATCTTGCACAATCTTATCATAGTAAAGGTGATTATGACACCATTGGTTGCTACTACATGGCATCAGTCAAGGAAAGCCAAAGGCCACAAGATTTTGTGGACAGGTTCAATTGAAGCTGGGAGATCTTAAGAGTTCTCTCTCAAAATTTGAAAAGGTTTTGGAGGTCCACCCTGAGAACTATGAGAGCTTAAAATTTGTAGGCCATATATATGCTCAACAAGGGCAAGCAGAGAAGGCTTTGGAAATTTTAAGAAAGGAAACTTGCATAGATCCACGTGATGCCTATGCATTTATCAAGATGGTTGAGTTATTAATATTGACAGACCCCAGTGTAGCCTTAGATTCTCTTAAGATAGCAAAGTCTCTTCTGAAGAAGAGCAGAGAAGAAGTACCCATTGAATTGTTAAACAACATTGGGGTTCTTCATTTTGAGCGTGATGAACTAGAGTTGGCTCAAAAAACTTTTATGGAGGCACTAAGAAATGGAATTTGGGTTGAATTCATAAATAAAAGCCCCAGTGCCAATTCTACAATTTTTTTATGTGCTTTAAGGATATGGAATTCTTCCATCGACTAGAAGAAGGTGGTGTTTCACTTGAGTTACCATGGGATAAAGTCACAACACTATTTAATCTTGATAGGTTGTTTGAACAACTACATGATACTGAAAAAGAAAATCTTTTATATAGGCTAAAATTGTTCAAGTTTCTTGATTATGTGGATGCATATCTACGTCTTGTAGCCATGGCTTAGGCTTGGAATGAGATCCAACTAAGCTTAGAATTGATTGGGGATGCACTTAAGGTGGATAAAAAACTCATCAAATTCTTTATGTATGCATGGAAACATGGAACTGAAAACAAATGACTGGCTTACAGCAAAAGAAACAATTAAAGTAGCACACCAACTTATCTTGGCTGATGAAGCAAAACAAAAAGCTGATGAAGAACGAAGGATCTAGATGGAAAGGAGAAAGAAAGAGGAAGAACTTCGGCGAGTGATGCAACAAGAGGAGCAATTTGAACGTGTGAAGGAATTATGGAAGAGTAAGCGTAAGGACGGGGATGATGACAATGATGAGGTTGGTTAGTTCGAGAAGAAACAAAAGAAGGAAACAGAGAAAAAGAAGAAGGATAAGGACCACAAGGCTTATGATTCTTGTGGAGGAACCTAATGTTGCCATGGAAGATGAGGCAAATTATATGAGTGATAAGGCACAAGATGATGCAGAAAATGCCCAAGATCTTGTAGTTGCAAGTCTAGAAGACTCTGATGATGGCGAGACAAATTCTCTACTTTCAACAAAATCACGAAGGAGACATGCATACTCTAATTCTGAAGATGATGAACCATTGCAAAAATAGAGTCCGAGAGAAGATGATCCATATGATGATGATGTCTAGGCTTCCTGAGCTTTAACCAAACCTAGCTCCTATTTTCCAAAAGAAAAATCCCCAAGGCCTATGGGAAATGAACGATGAGCATTTGGGTTTCAAATTGGTTTCATTTCAAAAAGGGGACATTACATTGTACAAGATTTGTTTAACAACAAAATAATTTAATCCACCTATTTTGGGCTATAAAATAAAAATAGATGAATTAATCTATTTTCAATTATAGGTACTTTTAATCTAGAATCTGATAGAAAGATAAAGCATAATACATTGAAGGACACAAAAAATGTTCTAAAATAAAGACTAAAATAGGTTGCCCATAAAAAACAAGAAAGATGAAAAATGAAAAGATAGCATACAGATGATTCATTTGAAGTTTTTGATAAAATCTCATTTAACTATGTCAAATGGATTTGGAAGGGACAAAGCATATTTGATTGACTAAAATTTGAGGTAGCTTATCCATCGTCATTGTATGCATCATCTTCTCTTGGAATATGTTTCTACAATGCACCAAGCCTAGAATTGATTGGGGATGCACTTAAAGTGGATTAAAACTCATGAAATGCTTTATGTATGCTTGGCAACATGGAACTGAAAACAAATGATTGGCTTAAAGCAAAAGAAACAATTAAAGTAGCATGCCAACTTGTCTTGGCTGATGAAGCAAAGCGAAAAGTTGATGAAGAACGAAGGATTCAGATGGAAAGGAGAAAGAAAGAGGAAGATCTTCGGTGGGTGATGCAACAAGAGGAGAAATTTGAACATGTGAAGGAATTATGGAAGAGTAAGCGTAAGGACATGGATAATGACAATGATGAGGCTGGCCAGTCAAAGAAGAAACAAAAGAAGAAAAAGAAGGATAAGGACCACAAGGCTTATGATTCTTATATGGAGGAACCTAATGTTGCCATGGAAGATGAGGAAAATTATATGAGTGATAACGCACAAGATGATGCAGAAAATGCCCAAGATCTTCTTGCAGTTGTAGGTTTAGAAGACTTTGATGATGGTGAGAAAAATTATCTAGTTTCAACAAAATCACGAAGGAGGCATGCATACTCTGATTCTGAAGATGACGAACCATTGCAGAAACAGAGTATGAGAGAAGATGATCCATATGATGATAATGTCTAGGCTTCCTGAGCTTTAATCAAACCTAGCTCCTATTTTACAAAAGAAAAATCCCCAAGGCCCATGGGAAATGAATGATGAGCATTTAAACCCCAATTGTAACCCTAACCCTAAGCTTTATCATAACATCATAACACTAATTGAACCCTCAGCTTAGCCCTAATTGATGCCTAACCCTAATTGAACTCTAATTTATAGGAACCCTAATTAAATCCTAACCTTGTTTGTACCCTAACCCTAATTGAACCTAGATTGAATTATAACCCTAATTGTATTGTAAACATAATCCTAACTCTAACCCTAATTGAACTCTAATCCTAATCCTAACTTTAATTGATGATTAACCTATTTTAACACTAACGTAACCTAATCTTAATTAAATTCTAAGGGTATGTGCAGGATCATCATGGAAAAAACAGGCCCTTAAGTGGCAAAAAATTCAGAAAAATTAGAGTTAGGCAACTTGATGTAAAAATTTAAATAAGTTATCTATATTATTTCAAAAATATGTAAAAATAGAATTTGTAGCAAATTGAATGTAGTTTCTAAACTACTAGGTTTTTTTTTTTTAAATAAAAAATTATTTGGTGAAAATTTGAAATTTCAATGTAGTAATTTACTTTAAATTTTAGGAAAAATAAGAAGTAGGTGTCCTGCCTAACCAATTCTAACCACAAATGTTCTAATGTCAATTTCATGACCTGTGATATAAGTAGAGGACCTTGCTGTCCCATGTGATGCATATTTTTGTAATTTTTTCCAAGTAAATAATTAATTATGAATTTTTATTACAACTTTTAAAAAATATAAAACTCGATGTCCCACTAATCTTAACTTGGTCAAACTTCCATGAAATTCAATTTTTTATTTTTTTAATCCTATAGTATGCAAAGCATAGAATGTGACACATGTTTTGAATTCAAAAAATGTGATACCATTTGAAAGCTATAGATGTTTTTCAATCAACCTATCAATTAGGACTTTAATCATAATTCAAATAGAAAATGAATAATAATAATTTATTAAATTCAAAGTAAAGCATAATTTATATTAGTGGAAAATTGAGAATCTCCTTTAAAAACCCTTTTTCATTTCATAAATTTTGGGTAAAAAAAGAAGTCGTCAGCCACATACCCATCATATCGCCACTTTTTGGCCCATCATGATCTTGCACATACCCCTAACCATAATTATACCCTAACCCTAAACCTAATTTGTCTCTATCCCTCATTATACTCTAACCTTAGCCCTAACTGTAGCCCTAACCCTAGCCCTAACTATATCCCTAACCCTAATTAGACTCTAACCATAATCCTAATTAAATTCTAACCTTAATTGAACCCTAAACCTAACCATGATTGAACTCTAACCCTAACTTTTAACACTAATTTAATATTAACCCTAACATTAACCCTTACACTAATTAAACAATAACTATAACCATAACTCTAATTGGATCCTAACCCTAATTGATCCCCATTCCTAACCCTTTAATTGAACATTAAACCTAACTTTGATTGTAACCCTATAACCCCAACCGCAAGCTTTATCATAGAAACATCAACCTAACCCCAATTGAATGCTAATGTACTAGCCCTAATTAAATCTTAACCCTAGTTGTACCTTGACCTTAAATTAATTCTAACCAGAAACTTGACCCTTATTAAACTCTAACCAAATAGATACATAATTGAACCCTAATACTAACTCTAATTGAACATTATCTATAATTAGACTCTAACCATAATTAGAATTAAAATCTAACCTAATTTAACCCAAACCCTAATTGAAATCTAACTCTAACTTTGAACACTATTTTAATCCTAACCATAATTGGATCCTAACCCTAACACTAACCTTACACTAATTGAACCCTAACTATAATCCTAGCTTAAATTTAATTCTAATTGAATCCTAACCCTAATTAAATCTTACACCTAAGTGATCATAACCCTATTTGAAACCCAACTGTAACCCTAACCCCAAGATTGATAATAGAATCCTACCCCTAATTGAACCCTAAACTTAAGACTAATCCTAGTCCTAAGCCTTACCCTAACTCTAAGTCTAATTGAGCCCTAACCCTAACACTAATCCTAACCCTATTTGAACCCTAACCTTAATTGAACCCTAACCGTAATTCAATCCTAACACTTACCATAGTTAAACTCTAATTGAACAATAACACTTTATAACCCTAGTTGTAACCCTAATTCAACCTTAATTAAACTCTAGTTGCACCCAAACTCTTATACTAACTATAATTGAACCTTAGTAACACGTACCATAGTTAAACGCTAATTGAACAATAACACTTTTTAACCCTAGTCATAACACTAATTGAACCCTAATTGCACCCAAATCCTAATACTAGTTCTAATTGCACCTTAATAATTAAACCCTAATTGCACCCAAACCCAAACCCTAACCCTAATAGTAACTCTAATTGAACCCTATACTTGAACCTAACTATAATCCTAATTGAACTCTAACCCTAACTATAATCCTAATTGATCTCTCTTTGTGATTAAATCTCTTTGATTTATTTTCTTTTATCTTTTAATTTTTTTTAATCTTTGATAAATTTATTTGTTATTTTAATCAAATTTTTGTGATCAAATCTCTAATTTTCCTTTTTGATTGATTTATCTTTGTGATCAAATTTATTTATTTCATCTTTTATTTATTTTTGATAAGGAAGGTAAGATTGTATTGATTTTAAAAGATTTTTTATGTTTTGAGGCCCCTAACATTGGGCAACATAAAACCAGAATCTACATTGATTCAACATTTGGCCATTGAAGCACAAAAAGGCCACCACAGAAGGCAAAAAAGCCCCATACTACTCGACCCCATACAACTTTGACTGCAGAGACCTAAAACTGATAAACACCATCAAATGATACACGTCTGGACATATAATGCAACCAACAAAAAACCAAAAAAATAGAGACCTCCACCTCTTTACCAGACTTTTTTTGTGCAAAAACATGAAACTCCTACTTCCAAGCTGAGCTCAACACAACAATCAGGTGGCTTTTCTTCCTTAGAAACTCAGCACCTACGCTTGCTAGCCTTTGATGCTCCACCAAGGCCAAACCACTCACATCCAGTAGAAAAGGATAATATTTCACCAGTGCGTTTGGATCCTCCAAAAGCCTAAGATATCGAGGCCTAGGGATACCTTTCCCCAAAGAAGTCGCCACCAATATTTTTTCCAAACCCACTAACAAATCCACTCTAAACAGGTACTTCATAATCACCCTTGCATTAGCGTTCGAAACCCCAATGTCTAAGAGACCTGCCAAGATGCGTGAAGAGATGCGGGAATTCAACCGGTATCCTTCACCCTCAGCGATAAAGCCCTTGCCGACCACACATTTTATCACAACAAACGTAAAGTAGTCAGGGTGTCAAATAACCCTGCTAAGGCAAAGCAAGGTGATTGGACCAAGAAAGGTCGCCTGCCTTTTAGACCTTCACAATTGAACGGGAGAGACCATTTCTCCCATCTCTAGCTCTATTGCTGAAACTAGGAGAATAAACCTTCCCATAACCAACCCAACCTCGAATGCCAGGAGAGCCGATAGAAAATTAGTGTTTTAATGACCTTGGGAAACCATCCTG
>VDFB02271358.1:542037905-542055561 GCA_007258455.2 Sequoia sempervirens | reverse complement strand
TAGTAGATTCATAGAGAGTCAAGAGTTTGAGTTTGATGAGCTCTTGCAAAGGATTGCTTTCCTCCTTGCACGAAGATTTGGAGAAGTCGCATTTGCAGTCGTGGCTTTGTTAGATACCTTATGGAGATATGTTGAGGATTATAGTATTGAGTTGAGTAGAGTAACTTTCCCATTGCCCAGGATTATGATTGACAGTGGTATGGTTGATATTGATGACTCAGAGTTTTATGGGCGTGAGATGCTGCAAGGTGTTGACCTCAGTCCTAGTCTATTCATGGATGGTAACATTTGGGAGTTACAAGGGAGGTTAGTGCAGTTTTGGCATGATCGATTCACCGATGTGATCAGAGTGGTGCAACATCATCATGGTGGGTCCTTTCAGAGATGGATTTGGGACCCTGGGATCATACTTGGTTTGGTATGGATCAGTTTTAATTTTTTTGGAGTTGTGGTGGTATTGCTTGAGGACAAGGAATTTTGGGGAGGGCGGACTGTAATGTCCCCTTCTCAGTAGTGATCAGTATTGTTGGCCGTTAGCCTATCCCAGAGGCCCGTGGGCTAGTTGGAAGTTGAAATTAGGGTTTCCACTTCTAAGGAGGTTTTGAGGTCTTGCATGCGAGATTTTCTAACGCATGTTTGGTGGAGCTTTTTGGGTTTTTGGAGAGCTTCGTGATGAGGTAGCATGCATGACAGGATATTGACTTGCATTCTCGGTTGCATTTGGAGGCTTGCATGTTGAAGTTTTTTAGTTTGGATTCTGGATTCCTTCTGGGTTTTCAGAGTGTTTTGCGGTGATGTGACATGCATCAGGAACATTGGACTTTTCTAAACTTGCTATTTTTAGTAAGTTACGACGACTGCTCGGTTTGTACTAAAAATGAGTTTGGAACAACTTACTATTTTTAGCAGTATGCTATTTTTAGTAAGTTCTATTTTTGGCAGTACTATTTTTAGCAACAGTTCAGCAGTCCGGAGCAGTGGCTATTTCTGGCAAGTCAATTTGGGCAATTTGGTCTCCAACACCCTTGGTGCTATTTTTAGCAAGCAGCCAGCCCAAGCCCATTCTCTCGCAGCCTCTACACCTAGACTTTGAGACTGATTAACAGAATTTGATAAGGCTTGGTGGACGCCTTAAGGAGAAATAAGTGATTTTATTAAAGTCATTCACTTTATTATATTTGGATGCCATTTTATACTTTATTAGCAAATTTAATAAAGTATATTACTTTCTTGATGTTAGATGCCTTGGAGACATGGCGAAATGAAATGCAAATGAGATAATATTTTGAGGAGATATATTATTTTATATAAAGTGTTTCGCTTTATTACTTTTTGGATGCCATTACACTTTATTGATATTTTTAATAAAGTGTTATGTCTTCATGAAAAAGACGACTTGGAGGAATAAGATGAATTTGCATTTGAATTTGGATTCCATTTTGGGGGAAAATGTGATTTAAATTTGGGCACCCTTCTACAAGCTTCTGGAGATTCACATCAAATCTATATAATGAGGCTCCTGCTCTTTCATTTCTCATCCATGAAGAAATTATAATGTTATGCTGCCGAAATGGTGAGTGGTTTGCTTCGAGGAATGCATACCTCCTAGCTTGGGCTTGGTTTCTTGCTTGAAAGATAGCAACTAGCTAAGTTAGAGGTTGTTCTTAACTCTTGAAAGCAGATTGAGCATATTGTAATGGAGTCTTGATGTGTTTCTGATGTCTTTTGGTGTGTTTTGTCAGTTTATAGGTTGTTGGTTTGGGTGTAGCTGAAGTAGATTTTCACTCATAGCTACTTGGGCGAATTTTGTTTGGTTCTAGGTATTCGTCATATCTCTTCCTTGGATTTGGGCGCCCCTTTGTGCAAGTTTTGGGAATTTTTGGTGAAGTCTATGATTTTTTCTAGATAGTCACCCCTTTATCAAGTTGTAATATTGCTTGGGAAGTCATTGAAAGCTTTAGAAAGAAAAAAAAAACTAGTTTGTTGCAGTTTCTTAGTTCTAGATTGGTCGCCATCTTCCTTGGAGTGCATTGCATTTGGTCTTATGTCATTTGGGTTAGTTTGGAGTGAGTTATGAGCATTTCTTTAAGTTTCATAGTTGCTGGTCTGATATTTCAGTTAGTAGAAGTTAGAGGTTTTGAAGTAAGTGTTTAGTTCTGGAGAGGCCTTGAAGTTTGGAGATCAATAATATTATTTGCAGCATCGAGACATCTCTAATACAGTGTTATTTGTAGGATTTCTATCTCATTGTAAGGCTGTTACAGTAGTACTGTTCAACTATCTTTCATTTCTTGCTAATTTACATTGTATTTCCCACTCATAATGGAAGAGGCTGGCCACGTTGCCTATTTTACTTATTTGCAAAATCATATTCCCACGATTGTGGAAGAGACAGGCCTTGCCGTCTGTTGGCGTAAAAACTAACACCTCTGGAGTGCAGGTTTGTACGGACAGCTATGCACACTACGCAATGAGTGCTCTTCAAATTAGGAGGGGAAGCTCCCTCGTTGTGCTGGAATGCGTGGAAAAGAAAAGTAATCTAAGTCCTATCTTTTTGTTCTTAGCTGGAAGAGGCACAAGGTTAAGAAAACCAAGAACGTTGCAGTTAAGGATTTTCTAGTTTCGCAGATCATTAACTACAACTAAGCTAACTACTTTAAATCTATCCAGTTTCCTCAAGAAAACAGAGCATGAGGAAATGGAGCAGGAATGCTTATTTGACGATAAGCCGGGTACGGACTCACAACGTGAAGGAAAGGTGGCACGACTATCTGCTTGTCTGAATAGGCTTTATTGGAAACAACAATATACGATAAACTAAGTACAAATTCTCAACTTGAAGGCAAGGTGGCACAACTATCAGCTCAATCTGAATAAGTTTATTATTCACACACATCACACGATAACCAAGAATAGATTCTCAACTTGAAGGCAAGGTGGCACATCTATTAGCTCAATCTAGACGAGTTTATTGAACACAAAACATGAAGGATAGCCAACTAGGATAATAAATTGCGTTGGCGAGACACGCATACAATCTACAATCAACTAGCCACTATATCTAACTAAGGTAAGCATTCACCATAATAATTGCATGAAACCCGAGTGGCATAACAATTCATTATCATAATAAATACTCATGAACAGATACAAAACAAGCAATATTACAGGCAAGGTAGGCACAGCATATATTTCTCTCTCGTGCAAAAGTTAATTACAAATGAGCAAAAGCTCTTATTTATAGGCATCAAAAGGTGTAGGGAACCGTAAAAGCACCTTGAGTCAACTACAGTCTTTGCATTTATTGCTAAACCTTTAATAAAGTAAAACTATGCTTAACCTGAAAACTACCAATGGGCCAATCAAAACATCTTAATCTAAAATGGACAATTGTGCAAGCATGCACGCCCTTATCGAAGTAAAGTTATCCGAACACTACCCCGCTAATCAAAACCCTAACCCAACCCCTGAAGATAATCCTGGCGAAGAGATAAGCATGCATGAAGCTTCCAGCGGAATCAGCGAATCGCTGTTCTTGACTCTAACCCTCGAAAAGTGAATCGCAGGATTCCAATCGCAAAACTCACTCCCACATCATCATCTTCGCCTCTAACACTCAACCAGAACTCAATACCCTCTGGCTCTCGCACTTTGATGCCGCCCAAAACAACAACTGCTTCTTCAATTCTCTCATTACTTTCCTTTAATCGCTTTTGGCAGCTTTAAATATCTTCAAATTGCTTCTTTGAACCTAGATGTCATCACAGAGATGTGATCCAGAATCTCCATCAAGATATCACGAACATGCTTCTGGAACTTAGTTTGCACAGCCTCGAGATCAGCATAGGTACCATCTCCATGAAGATAATGGCACAGTATCTGAATGACTTTGGTGGCTCCATAAATGGAGTGATCTCTGTTCCTTTGCAGCCTTAACGCTTCATTGTCACCGCTCACATGAAACTCCTAAATTAAGACCAACATTTGGTCTTGAATTCGGCAATTTTGTTGAATTTCCTTTTGAAACTTGCCTGATCAATACATGTTCTCGACAACTTTAGCAAAATGGCCCCTCATGAGGCTAAAATAGCTTGCTCCGGAGGATACCTCACTAAAATTCCGACGCGGGTTTTGTCCAAAATGATTCTAAGACAACCTGGCTAATGTTAGAATTGTGTGAAAAAAAACAACAGCCTTTAGCTTTGACATGCAAAAATTCTACCAGAATTGGGTGGGTTTTGGTATTTCGGCAATTTTTCTGAGAAAAATATGTGGAACATGTGGGTTTTGTGCAATAAATCTAAATCTTTGAACAAACCCGTGATGATGAGATTTTCAAAAAGATGTGATTTTTGGCCCACATGCAAAGAAATCTTCCTAAAAAGCGGAGCTCGTAATTGTACAATCATGTGGGCAATTTTCTCGAAAAAATCTAAGACATGGGTTTTGCTGCTAATGCTGAAATATGCGAACCCAGATGGTCAGATTCTGAATATTTTTCCGTTTTCTTTGACATGCGAAGAAAGTACCTAAGATGAGAAATAGAAGAAATAAGATAGAAGAAAGAAAGTTTTATTTGCTCTGCTTCTGTAGAATTCGCCTATCTCTGTTTTGGATTTGATGAAACCTGCATGCAAATTGAAAACAAAGTCTGGAATATTCTTCCTCTGAACAAACTGAATCCGTTGCTATGAAGAACACTGAATTCTGACACCTGTAGCACCTTTAAATTGCTGCTTGCTCAAGAAGAATGTATTTCTCTAAGCTTGTGATGAAGAATAATGGACGCCTAAACTTGAATAAATAGACTTTCATTACCAAAATTCATAGCAAATGCATGCAACCTTAAAAATTGCGCTTGGCTTATGATTGGACCTCAATTTAGTTAACTGAAGACTAAAATGAGCTAAATAAAGTACCATGCTTTAGAACTAAAGTCGCCTTATTAAGACTTCAGTTGCAAAATTCTATTTAAAGCACCATGCGAATTAAGCTTCAGTTGACAATTGAATTCGCCATACTTGACATGCTTTAAATTCATGCTTTAAGAACTAAAGCGTCCCTTTTAGAAACTAAAGTTGACAATCCAAAGTGAAGCGCCAACTTCACAAAATCTTCACAAAACTTCAACTAATGCGCCATGCATTCAAACTCAAGTTGACTTCTCAACATGCACTTCAGTTAAGCCATGCAAACAAGTTAACTCGACATGCAAAGTCAGTTAACTGGACATGCAAACAAGTTAACTCAACATGCAAACTGAAAGAACACTCAACATGCCAAAATGTTAACTGGAGATGACAACCCAGAAATCGTTCAGTCTAACTGAAGTCAGAACTCAAGTTAGGGCGCACCAGTCAACTTCTTTTGAAAAATCAACTTTGACCTCTCTAGGCATTTTCCAGACTTAGCCAATTTTGATGAAAATTTGGATTTGAACCTCTTTCGACCTCAACCCTTGACAATCGGGTCAATCGGGACTTCCATTGACTCCGGGTTGATGTGCATTGCGTGAGAGGGACAAACCGATCAAAAGATACCTTGAGATCTAATACCATAAAACTAAGATCCGGCGGGCTAAAAATCCAGCTCTTCAAAAGCTTACTCTTTTCTTCGTATCATCAAATTTTCTCTATCCTTAACTCGTGACGTATGGAAAACAACAAATCCTTCTATAACTTCCCCGATTGACTCGTTCCGTGGATTGATCACAAGCCCATCGCGGTAGAAATAATTTCATTCCACATGATAGCTGCAAAGGCACATTTCTCTAGAAAACATCATCCGAGGGGTGAAAATCAAGGGCGCCTTTTTGAAAAGTTGCTCTTTTTCCCCCAGACTTGGCCATTTCTGGAACTGACCAAAATAATACTAAAACCTAACCTAGCGTCAATCATCTCCGATCCGGCTTTAAGACAGCAACTTGAAAGTTTCCAACGCAACACTTTAGAAGCCTAGCATCCGAGAACATCAAAAAGAAGCGCACAGCGGCTTCAGTGCCTGTGCCTTTCCGTAAAAGTGCTCTTTTGTCATTCCTTTTGATATTTTGACCAAGATTTGACCCCATGTTTGACCTCCGGCTCAGGCACCTCTGCAACTCAGATTCACCCACTGACAAATGCGTCGCGAAGCCTGAACAAATGTGAGACAAACATCTTGGGTGGCATTTAGTCAAAAACCTTCATTTGACACCTCAAAAAGATGGGCGCCTTTCTCAAAAGCTGCTCTTTTTTCCAGTGTTAGCCAATTTTGATGTTCCTCTCATTTTGCACTATATCTTCCGTAACTTGCACGAAACAGGTCCATTTGATAAGCTTAATAACCCGTTGCGAAGCTGACATGATGCCGGACAAATGCCTGCTGGAGGTGAAAAACCCTAAAAACAAGATCTGAGCCCCTAAAAGATAGGGCGCCTTTTTGAAAATGTGCTCCCCTCTCCAGAGATAGAAAAAATTGACGATCTTCCTTCAGATTTTCACTTTTCTTAAAATTCTTCAATATCAGACTAACATGAAACTGACACAAGCTCCATAAAAAAAAAAAATCCCAAAAACCATCTTCTGACATCACTTTAACTAGGTTTAGATTATTTTTAGCAAAATGCCTTAGTGAAGCAAAAAATTTGGTTTGGGTACAACATCGTCTTCATTGTATTGCATATTCATACTACTGATCGGCTGAGCCGTCACCAATGCATTAGATCCCCAACGCCATATGTTAGCACCTCACCCACATCGGGTCTTGTGTGCACATTCTTGGAGTTGGGTTACTTTCAGCATTGCATTCTCTCAATAGATCCTCAGCCCATATGGTAGCACCTCACCCATCTCAGGTTGTGAGTGCACATTCTTGGTGTTGAGTTACTTCCAGCATTGCATCCTCTTTTAGTTGCCACTGCCGATCCTCGACGCCATATGACAACACCTTGTCATCTTGGAATTGAGTGTGCATTCTTGGCGTAGAGTTACTTTCCAACAGTTGATTTTGGAATGGGCTAACCTTAACGGGTGCTTGTTGTACTGGATTGTTCATTGAAAAAATTGAAAAAATTGGTTGGCTTCATTACATGTTTGATGGCAGTGGGAAGGTTACAGCCCAATCATGGATTCACAAGTTGGATACTTTCTTGACGCTTCGACCCATGATAGAAGAAGAAGCTATCAAATATGCCACTTTACATTTGGAGGGTGTAGCACAAGAATGGTGGTATCATGGGCTAGTTACATTGCAGCATAGCCAGATTACATCCTACCAGGAGTTTGTGGATAGACTAGTTGAACGCTTTGATAGGAAGGACCCAGAGTCCTACTTTAGAAACTTGGCCCAGCTTAAGCGGGTTGGTAGTCTGGAGAGTTACATTGGAGATTTCCAGAAATTGTCAGTGATGGTTCCTAATATTTCAGAAAGAGGATTGGTGGTGCTATTCATTGAGGGCCTATTGGAGCCTTTGAGAGGGTGAATAAAAGCATTTGACCCACCAACCTTGCAATAAGCAATGACAAAAGCAAGGAACATGGAACTTGCAGCCCCACAAAGCAAGTTCTCATCAAAGGGCTCATCTTCATACAAGGATAGCAAATCATTCTCCAAAAAGAAGGAAAAACGTGATGAAAAGGGGAAGGCAACAACACCTATGGATATGGAGACACTTAATGATTTGCACAAGAAGAAGTTGTGCTTCTATTGCAAAGGGTTTTATGATGCAAACCATGATTGCCCTTTGAGACCTAAGGGCAAGGCGAATAGAATAATGTGGGCATTCTGTGAGGATTCAGAAACTAAAAAATCCGACCAGCAAAGTGATCATGAAGAAATTGAGTCGGAAAATGAGGTAGAGAAGGAGAAGGAAGAGAGTGAAGCAGAGGTTAAGCTTCAAGAAGCTCACCTTACTAGTATTCAGCGTGAAGGGTCATTCAGGATACGAGGAGTCTTGGCTGGACAGAGGGTCATCACTCTACTCGATACAGGTGCCACACAAAATTTCATTGATGCTAGATTGGTTGAGAAGCGTGGGATTCACACTGAGGAGTTCGAAGGCATAAGCATTAAGGTTGCTGATGGGTACACTCTTAAGTGTGACAAGATGATTCCGGATCTTCCCATGCATTTGAACAATTTTGAATTCAGGCAGATTTTTATGTGGTCAACATGGGAGATACTGATATGGTATTAGGGATGAAGTGGTTACATGACATAGGTGAGTTCACCCTCAACCTTAAGGAGATGGAGATGGAATTTAAGGTGGATGGAAAGACTCATGTACTTAAGGCCATCAGAGATACCCGTTGCAAGATGATATCAATCAAGAGGATGGAAAGACTTATGCGGCATGACATGGTTGAATGGGCAGCGGGATGTGTTTTGATGCCAACACAAGGGGAGCAACAAAAACTAGTCTACCATCCAGATATCCAGGAGTTAAGGGTTAAGCATGGAAAGGTATTCGGTGACATTCCACTAGGTAGACCTCCAGATAGGGGGATTGAGCATAATTGAGTTGGAGGGCGCCAAGCCCATAATTGTCACACCCTACAGACACCCTAAACAACTCAAGGATGAAATAGAGAAAACCATTAAGGAGTCACTTGCTATGGGTCACATCAGACCAAGTAAATCACCATTTGCTTCATCCGTTGTTTTGGTCAAGAAAAAGGATGGCACCCTGTGGATGTGCATTGATTACAGGTTGTTGAACAAAAGGACAATAAAAAATAGGTATCCTATCCCTAGGATTGATGAACTGATAGATGAGTTACATGGTGCCCGTTATTTTTCAAAAATAGACTTGAGATCAGGGTATCATCGGATTCGTGTTAGGGAGCATGATATTGAGAAGACAACATTATGTTGTCATTGTGGGCACTTTGAGTTTGTGGTTATGCCATTTGGGCTAACCAATGCACCCGCTACTTTTCAGTCCACAATGAACAGGGTTTTCCAGTCACAGTTGAGACGGTTTGTGTTAGTTTTCTTTGATGACATACTAGTGTACAACAAAACAAGGGAGGATCATATTGCACATCTAAACATGGTATTGGGTATTCTTGGTAAGGAGTCTTTGTATGCCAAGGAATCTAAGTGTGATTTGGGTATGACAGAGTTGTTGTACTTAGGCCACATCATCAGTGCAGATGGAGTACGGATGGATCCTGACAAGGTCAGAGCTATCATTGAGTGGCCTATACTTGAGAATCTGACAGCTTAGGGGGTTTTTGGGATTATGTGGCTTTTATCGTAGATTTGTCAATGGGTATTCACGGCATGCAGCATTGCTCACAGATTTGACCAAAAAAGGGTTATTTGTTTGGACTCCGGAGGGACAGGATTGCTTTGAGATGTTTAAGCGACTCATGATCACTTGTCCAGTACTTGCATTGCCAGACTTCACTAAACCCTTGAGCTACAGTGTGATGCTTCAGCTGAAGGGATAGGAGCAGTCCTCATATAGGACAAACATTCGATTGCTTTTGCGAGTCGAAAGCTACGTGGTCTAGAGAGGAGTTACAACATATATGATAAGGAGATGTTGGCCATTATGCATGCTTTGGCCAAGTTCAGACAATATTTAGTGGGCAGCAAATTTGTGGTGAAGACGGAAGTCAGTTCCTTGGACAGCGGGATCTTAATGATTGTCAGCAGAAGTGGGTAAGCAAGCTGCAATCATATAACTTTGACATTGATTTTGTCAAAGGAACACAAAATGTAGTTACCGATGCTTTATCTTGCCATCCACATTTGAGTTCCATGGCCGAGATTGCGGAGGATTGGAGGCACTTGATAATGGCAGAGTATGCCAAGGATTCTTGGGCTTCAGTAGTTGAGGGGTTGTGTAATGTCCCCTTCTCAAACCTGATCTTTCCAGTGACCGTTGGCCCGTTCCTTGGGAACCCGAAGGCTAGACGGAAGATAAATTTGGGTTTCCTAAATTTGAGGAGGTCTTTGCTCAGAGATGATGGATTCAATGGCGGATTCTTTCTGGGTTTTCAGAGAGCTTCGCAGGGGTATGTTCATCTCGGCATTCAGAGTACTTTTTGGAATTTACTATTTTTAGTAAATTCTATTTTTGGCAGCTTTCCAAATGAGTTCGGCTCGGTTGACTTCCTGCTTCAGTTCGGTCAGATGTTTGGCGCAGTATTGGCTTCAGGGCACATCCGGAGGGATAAGTTAAGTCATTGAATTAAAAAGTCACGTTTTAAATATTATATTTTAACGTTGACCATGGGCCTAGATTAATGACTTAATGTTGTTTTAAAAAAGGGGGTCTTTGAGGGTGGCGCCCTCATTAAAAGATTATTTTAATATTTCCCAAAGTCAAAGCAATGTTATGAGGGGCGTAATTATCAAAGTTGATATTCATTTAAAATATCATTTCTTAAGACTTGAAGAGAAAGTGCGCCCATCCTTGAGGAGAGTGGATTTTGACCTAAAAGCGGATTTTAGGGTTTGAGAGGTCAACTGGAAAATTATAAAAGGAAGGAGTTGAGCATCATTTCATCATCTTTGGTCTATGCTAATGTTATGCTGCCGAAATGGTTGCGGGAATTCTTCGAGGAATGAATGCCTCCTAGTCTGGGCTCGACTTCGTGCTTGAGAGACAGCACCTAGTGGAGAGGTTCGATTTTTGAGTGGTTTTATAGTAAGTTTTGCATTGTTGTAGAGTTATTGCTTTGAAGTTCAGTTTTTGCATTTCATAACTTTTCTGGAGTTGCTGATTTGATACAGCAGATCCATGTTTTTACTCATATCTCAAAAAATACAAAAATGCTAGTTCTGGGTATTGCATCAATCTTTAAGTTTGTAAGGAGCGTTCATTTTCTCCAATTTATAGGTTTTAATGTTGTGAATTGAATTTTTAATGCCAAGTCAAATTCTTCAGCTGGGCCGTACCATTTAATGACATTGGGATTCGTGCATAATTCATGTGTGGGTTTTAGATCTGTTTTCAGTGTCTCATCTTAGGCGTCTACTTGGTTAAGGCTTAGTGCATTTAATCTCTAGTCAATCGGAGGTCATACGTGGAAGATATGAGCATTTAAGTCATTCATTAGACTGCTGTTTATGCATTTAATGAGCAGATTTGTAACAGAAAACAGAAATCAGTATTTGATCCTTGAAAGCATTGTGGTTTTGATATCACTATCCAAGATACGAGTGGTTCTCAATGAGGTAATACTGATCCTGTAATTTCACAAGAGTTTGGCAGGTGAATACTTCTAATTTGTAAAACTGACAGTAGTACTGGCAGTCTTTCTTTCCTGTGCAAATCTGGTTGTAATTCTCAATTTCATTTGAAGTTTGTAATAGATAAATCTCCGCCCTATGGTAGCTACTTCCCATTCTGGGTGAGCAAGCACATTCTGGGTGTTGAGTACTTTCCAACTTTCAGCATTTCAATTCAAGCTTTACTTTCTGTAATCACTCCGTCATATGGTCGCCCCTCACTCCGCATTGGATTGGGTAGCACATACTTGACGTTGAGTTCTTTCCTGCATTTAGAATAGAAGACCCTCTGACCAATGCTCGCCATCATCGGCGCCATCCTGGTTAGAGTTACAGCATAAGCAGTTTGTTTAGATCCTCTGACCAATGCTCGCCGTCACCGGCGCCATACTGGTTAGAGTTGTTTCAGTACGTTTGGGTTTATCTCCTAACCTTAACGGGTACTTGATTGTAATGTTGTAATCTGATAATGGAACAGCACCGGGTCGGAATGGTTTGAAAGTTGGTATGAGGACAACATGACCAGTCGTAAAATTGAATTGATCACTACAGCGGAGGATTCCTTTGACCCCTACATTCTGAGTAAGAAAGCGAAATCGGCACTTTGAATCCTTCATGCATTGCATTCGGGTTTGGACATCCTGCCCGCCTCCAAAACCATGGCGTTATAGGTTTCATTTCGGCGATCTGCACCCATAGCCAAGGAGAGTGCCTGCTGCTGCTAATAAACAGAAGGGACACATAGGAAGCATCGCCACTCACTCGGCGAAGCGGGATGTCGATTCATGGATTCATTACAGTCTTCTGCCGAAAGCCCTGCAGACTCCCAGATTCGGCGGAGCGGTTGATCGCTGACTAAAGGAGGTTTCATTTTTTCCATCACAATTATATTTACTACCCAGTAGAGCTAATTCTTCCGAGATATTTATTAATGCTTTTAATTGGAGGCATGTACATGCCCATTCAAGAAAGTCAGTTTCAAGTATTTTTGTGTTGTGAATCTCTACTCATCATTTCACCTACTTGGTCATATATGGATGTACCAGGAATAAAATGGGGTGAGGATAGAGTCTGAAAGAACATGGGCCGGAGCCAAGGGATTGGCCCGTAGGGCTGTTTACACACCACAACTTTTGACGTATTTACTACCATTTTGCGGCAGCCATATATGGAGGTTTCAATTTCCCTTTGACTGGCTGGCTGAGATGATGCATTTAGAGCGTTCATGCTTGCGATTTGCCATGTTCCAAAGATATTATGCAGGCTCTTCGTGAAAATATACAGAAGGCACAAAATCAGCAGAAGCAGTATGCCGATCAAAAAACAGTTGAGAGATCTTTTGAGGTTGGGGATATGGTGTACTTGATGTTGCATCCCTATCGATAGTCCACCCTCAAGAAGAATGGTGCAGAGAAGCTTAAACCATGCTATTATGGGCCTTTCAGGATCATCAGGCAAGTTGGAGAGGTGGCTTATGAGTTGGAGTTGCCAGCCGACAGCAAGGTGCATAATGTGTTTCATGTGTCACGCCTGAAGAAGGCGTTAGGACATCGTGTTGTTCCTTCCACAATCTTACCACCCTTGGATGACGAGGGGAAGTTGATTCTAGTACTCGAGGCTATCTTGGATGTTAGGGAGAGACAGTTGTGGAAACGGATCATCATAGAGTATTTGATTAAATGGTGGGACTTGCTGGTTGAAGACGCTACTTGGGAAAGTGAGGAGATTCTTTAGCATCCAGAGTTGAGATTGCTTCGGGACAAGCAATTTCAGGAGGGGTGGACTATAATGTCCCCTTTTTCGTAGCCATCTTAGTGGGATTTCTTAGCCTTTTTCTCCGAAAGCCAAGTGGGGGAATAATGAGAAATTAATTAAGTTAATTATTTATTAGTCATCAAATAAATTAAAAATTAAAAGGTGAATTTATATTTAATTAATTTAATTAAAGTGACTAAATAAAATATTATATCATAAAGTCACTTAAAATAATATTAAAAAGGAAATATATCTTTTATCCAACATTGGCAAAGAAAGTGTTGAGCTCTTACAAGAAAAGTATAAATGGAGTTTAAGGGGCTCATTTGGGATTATGCTGGATATTTGATAATTGATTTTGGGTATGTTTGTTGGAGAAGCCTAGGGTTTCTACAGTCAACATTGAAGGTCTTTGGGTACGAAGTATCCCATTGATTTGCATAATTGAGGTAGTGAAACTATCTACTAAAGGGTTGCAGCTGAGTGGAGGAGTTGCTTCAGACTTCTCATTGTGCTAAAATTGTGGCCAAGGCCAATTTTGTGTTAGTTCGATTTAGGAGTTTTGCATATCAGCTGTAGGTCATCATTGGAGGTCATGCTTGCATCGATTGATAGCATAGAAGACATTTTGGAGGTGTATTAGAAGTCTGATATACATTTGCAGAGGTCTGATTAGAAATTATAGTTATACAAGTGCGCCATTGAAGACCACGGTTTTGCTTGCCAAGGGTCATGGAGAAAGATGTTGAAGAAGGCCAAATTTTTCCTTAGATTAGATTTCCCAATTTTAGCATTTTTCATGCTTTCTGTAAATAAGTTTCGACATTTTACATGTCATTTTACAAAATGTAATTACATGTAAAACAAATATGTTCTCCTACACTTATGGACAACATTTTTGCATAAGTCAACTAGTTAGGTAGGATTTTCCTAGATTTTCTCTCTTGATTTTCCTAGATTTGCTCTCCTCTCTCATCTATAAATAAGAGAGGATTCTATTGTAATGGCTATCTTTTATCTTTTGCAACAAAGTGCTGCCCATTTGAGAAGCAAATACATGAAACTTTGTGTTCATTTTTGTGAATCTATTTTGATCAATAAAGAAGTGAAGTTGCATAACAAACTTTGTGTTGGAATCAATTATCTTTTGGATTTGATTGAAATTGGCAGTGATTAGTGACTGAGATCTGAAGGGCTTTGAGTAAATCTGTGTAAACTTTGAGTTACACTCTTTACTTGAATTTGTGATATTGATTGAATATTATTGGTGAATTCTTTATAAGACTTTGTGCTTGTATTTATTCATGCTGTTTGTGGATCTATCATGAAGTATCTAGAAGACTTTGTGCTTCTAATACAACGCTGGTTACATATCTTAAAGGATTCATTGGTGAAAGCTATCGAACGACTTTGTGCCTTCGTGAGATTTTCTTGTTTTATCATTTATTGTTATCATGCTAGTATTCCTAGGTTGTGCTTTGACAAGATAGGAATATTGGAATTACTACTTTTGTTTTTAGTTTGAAGTTGTATCAAATCAGAAACTTAAAACCGTGAAGCATTGTAAAACATATTTTCTGAAAAAAAAAGAGAATTATGAATGTGACACCCCCATCTCTTAATCGTAGTGTACATTATTGTGAATACTTTATTAGTTTTACTTAGTTTCAATAAGCAGTAAGAAAGGCGCCTCCCCTTTCTAAGAGGAGAGATTGTATCTCACACAGCTGTGGCTGAAATCAAGTTTTGTAATCTGTAAAAGGGATTACATAATTTTCATCCAACAGTCAGGAGAGGGCATTGGAGCAGTATTGATGTATGAGAAGCACCCCATAACATTTGAGAGCAGGAAGCTGAGAGGTGAGGAGAAGAGCTATTCTTTTTATGATAGAGCGATGTTGGCTATCATGCATGCCTTAGCCAAATTCAGGCCATATCTAGTAGGGAGGAGATTTATCATCAAAATGGACCATAATGGCATCAAATATTTTATGAACCAGAAGGATCTTAAAGATAGGCAACAGTAGTGGGTTAGTTGACTACATGCATATGACTTCGACATTGTATATGACAAGGGGAAGAAGAATGTAGTTGCTAATGCACTTTCCAGGAGGCCACATTTATGTTCTTTGGTTGAGATTGCTGCTAATTGGAGGGAGTTGATTTCAGCAAAGTATGCTAAGGATTCTTGGCAGCAGGAATCATAGAGGGTACTATTCATGATGACAGGTATACAATGCTCAATGAGTTGAACAGTCACAAGGAGAGGATCTATTTGGTGCCTACTTCACAACTTAAGGGGAAGATATTGAGGGCATTTCATGATGCACCCATGGCTGGTCACCTGGGTTTCTTCAAGACATATAGGCCGATCTGGGAAATATTCACTTGGAAGAAACTTAAAAATGAAGTCCTTAAGTATGTGAAAAAGTGTCCTACTTGCCAGTAGAATAAAAATGAGCACACTTATCCAGTTGGTTTACTTCAACACTTGGCCATTCCCAATCAGAAATGGGAATGTATCTCCATGGACTTCATTATTGGATTTTCTAAGGTGTAGAACAAGGATTGCATATATGTGGTGGTTGACAGTTAACCAAATTTGCATACTTTTTCACTATTTCAGCGTCATACAGTGCAACTCAGGTGGCTAATTTATTATTCAAGGAGATTTTCAGATTGCATGGGATGCCCAAGAGTATAGTGAGTGATAGGGACAACAAGTTCCTAAATCTCTTTTGGTAGGAACTTTTCAGGTTAAGTGGAACAAAACTCACTCCCAGAACGAGCTACCACCCATAGACAAATGGGAAAACAAAGATTGTCAAAAAATGGGTGGAGGGGTATCTCAAGAACTATGTATCAAGGAAGCAAAGAGCTTGGATTAAGTGGTTGCATATAGGTGAATACTACTATAATTCCACTTATCAGATGACCATTGGGATGTCAGCTTTCATGGCTCTTTATGGATATGAGGCACCAAAATTTTTGGATTTTCTTCCTGGAGATAGTTGAGTGCCTAAGGCTAAAGATTTGTTGTAGGAAAGTTAGGATGCCATGAAATATTTGAAGGAGAACTTGCAACAAGCTCAAAATCAACATAAATTCTATGTTGATCAGCATCATGTGGAGTGCAATTTTACTGTTGGGGACATGGTGTATTTGAGGCTTCAGCCTTATAGACAGTCTTCTCTCAAGAAGAGTGGTGCGAAGAAATTTAAGCCTAGATTTTATGGTCCTTTCAGGGTGTCCAGAGGATTGGGGAGGTCACATATGAGCTTGAGTTACCAGCTAGTAGCAGGATTCATAATGTATTTCATGTATCCAAGCTTAAGAAGGCTTTAGGACACAATGTGGTTCCTTCATCAGAGTTGCCACCTCTTGATGAGGAGGGTAAGTTGATGTTGATTCCTAAGACCATTATAGATTCCAAAGAGTAGACTCTTTGGAGGAGGGTTATTAAAGAGTATTTGGTCAAGTGGAAGAACTTACCTGTTGAGGATGTGACATGGGAAAATGAGCAGATTCTATAACATTCAGAGTTGAGATTGGTTGAGGACAAGCAATCTTGGTAAGGGTGGACTGTAATGTCCCCTTCCTAGCCTATTCAACAATTTGGCAGAGTTATTCTATTCAGTTGTTTCAGTTGTTCCCGTAGGCTAACAGGGTTTGGTTAGGGAACTTTGGTGTCTGTTTATCTAGCATGGTGTGGTTAGGAGTTGCATATTGTCCTTTTCTGGAGTGTTTTTGGTGATTTCTCCCATACTATTTTTAGTAATTCGGTTTTAGGCACCAACAAAGCCAGTTGCCAATCTTGCTATTTTTAGCAGTGTTAGTGGGAGTAGTTGATATCCATATTTTAGTGTTTAATTCGTCCAGTGCAATTATTTTGAATAACATAAAGTTAGTAAGGTTAAATTAATAAATATTTAACTTATGTTATTTTATAAAGTTACTTTATTAAAAGGTACCATGGGAGATATAAGGGAAAAATATAAAGTAAATAATGTTATAACTTAAAGTTGGGTTCCTAGGGAGTCATAAGGAGATGTTTTAATTCAAAAATAAATCATTTTATTTCCCCAAGGGGGTCATGGGGTTTTGTGAGAGCTATATAAGGGCTTTTGGTGCTCATTCTTGGATTATGCTGGATTGAATATTGGTTTTTCTCTTGTTCTCGGAGGAATTCATTTTTTTCAGGGTTTGTGAGGATGAAATCTCTTGCAAGAAGCTTTTCCACATTGTTGAGAGATACAATTTGGAGAATATTGTGGTGGTTTCATACAGATATCACAACTAGGCTACATTGGTGTTCATTTCTTCCTTTTCTTTAGTCATTGGAGATTCATATTTCAGAGTAGATTCATTGATATGGATTGGAGGAAGGTATTTGGAGGATCCTTGCTATTGTAAATCCTTTTTTTTGGTCGTACCATTGCTCAAGTTGTCCGTACCATTTCAAGGAGGGCGTGTGGGTTTGCAAGGGGGGTGTTTAGGGTTTGGAGCTGATTATTGTTGCATTTGTGGCACCTAGGGCTAAGGGAAACTCAACAACTTCAATAGGAGTGGAGACAAAGATCTACGGAGGCCAAAACACATCTTCACTTCCAGTTTGCTGGTTTCAACTATAGCCCCTTGTCAAAGGTGCAAAATCTTTCTGGGTATGTTGGTTTTAGATATG
>VDFB02271358.1:542002469-542037805 GCA_007258455.2 Sequoia sempervirens | reverse complement strand
AATGCAATTTTAATATTTTAAGTTGATATTACTATCAATGCTTACATTTCTTCATACCCTATAAAGAAACAACAACAAAAAAGTTAATAGAATTATAGAAAATGAGATCAATATTCTTCTTGCTTAAATATTGAAATTTGTGCCAATGTTTTTGAAAACAATACCTTTAATTTATTATTTAGCCTATAAATCATCAATAAGATTCTTATTGAAAAAGGTGTAGTATTTGTTCAGTATTGTATGATACAAAATGAAGTTGACTCTTGAAATTTTCAAATAAAATTAAATCCTGAAATTTTGTATTTTATTTTTCTTAAAATACAGATCGTTTTGTTTTATTTTTTTAATTCCTACCCGCTCACATATTAATTGCTAGGTTTATTATGGACTCTATGACAGGGTTGGACAAGATAAATTTGTTCTTATCATGATCAACATGCTTGCATATATCTATTTAATTGAACAACTTTTGGTAAGAAACAATTAACTACAACTAGTATAGTACATGTTTCTATATAGTAGAGACTTTTTTATAAAATTCAGTTGTTTATTCCAAGCTCTCGTGTAGAACGATATTTTGAATTGATGTGAAAGTTGTATTTTAAATCAGGTGAAGCATAAAGGTTCCGGTGCTCTTATATTAGCTTTGTCATTTGCATGTGTTATGGGCCTCTTCACATTAGTCATTGCATCAACTATGGGTATGTTCGTAAGATAGAATAGTGATTTTTCACTGTTGTGCTATATTATTCAACAGAAAAACAAAGAAATCATGTTTTTACATATTATATTAAATTAAATTATTTTAATCTCTCAGTAGAAGATATTTTGCTATGGAGTAGTGGTAAACATTTCTGTTTTAAACTGTGTTTTTCCTTTAATGTGGCAGTGAACAAGAGACATATCTGGGCATACTCAGTAATTCAAATTGTCTTTGTAATTGCATTTATGCTTCTTTTGTACACAAGGGTAAGATGTCATTATTTTTAGAATTATGACACTGCAACATTTTAAACATTTGTAGAAGTCTACCAATTGAAATTAATATGCATATTCTTATTTGCCTATTTAATGACTTTGTCAAACTTGATCAAATTGCAGTTGCATGCTGATGCTTTTTTAGCGCTTTCGGTTTCATGCTTAGCTGGGATTGTTGTTACATTGAGTGGAAAAATGTTAGTATTGGAATACCTTAAATGGAAATCAAATAACTCAGAAAGTTCTATTATATTACATCAGCAGCAAACGGCATGGAGTGAAAGGCAGCTTCGATTGATGCCACATCAACAAGCCGACTTGATAGTTTGACTTACGTGCATGCTAATCCTTTATCATCAATATCTTTACTCTTAGACTGTAATTGTAATAAACAAAAAATCGGAAGTTTTTATGTTTATGTTTACTCCAAGATGTTGTCTTCAGTAGTAAGTTTAATATTTTATGTAATAAAAAAATTTGTTAAATGTGTAAAATTATATTTATGAAATTAGATTATTTGAAGTTTTTTTTTTATTTGTTTATTTTGTTATAATTTAAGATAATTATAGAATGGTTGAATTATGTTGGAATTCAAAGACATTTAATAAAAAAGACATAAAAAATAAAACAAATGAATATTAATTTCTTTTGCATAAATATAAATATTATGTTGATTAACAATAATATAATATAGCAATTCAAAAACATCATAATTCCACTAGAATATATAAACTTCAATTAAAAAATAGGAACACTAACAAGAACACTTACTTTTCTAGATAGTTTAGAAGTCCTTCAAAAAGATATAATCTATCAACAAAATGGATTCTTCTTTGTCAATGGTCATATTGTAAGAATTCTATGGGCAAACTTATATTTAAGAATTATAGCATATTTGATCCTATAAAGTCTTAAAAAATTAAGATGCATGCAAAAAGCCTCATGATATGAAAAAAAATCTTTCATGCATAAGACAATCATATACAAAAGTATGTTTATTGATCATTTGTGTGCTTGTGTAATAAGTTGAGAAGGTGAAGGGACAAAAGTCACATCCCAACCCCTCTCCCATGTCTTGAGAGTTCCTCAATCTCCTCCTATGACATTCTAATTTATCATTGCCATTTCTTGAAATGGTCATTATTGATCCAAGTACATGATACAATATATGAAGGTCATTCAAATTTATCATTTAATCAGGATTTTAATAAATCTAGATTAAATTTCAATGTTGTCAAAGTTAGCTTTTTTTACATGATATTGGATTCCTATAATTCTTATATCATTTTTACTATGGGTGATATTGGATTTCCTGGAAGTCCTAAGAGGATTTTAAATTGGTTGTGAATATGTCTTGATATTCTCAATATTCATTTATCATCTTTCTTAACATTATCTAAATATAAGCACATACATTAAATGAAATATAATAATAACAACAATAATATTTACGACCATGATTTATTGTAATTTCCCCATTTTCGAGAGCATCAGAGTTTAGAGGATTAGCCTATCATGTGACCCTCATAGGCTAGTGTTCAGTGATTAGGGGGTCCAATTGGGCGTTAATGAGCTCTTGGCGTGGCGGTTGACAGTGTTTACCTCTCTTGTTTGTTGGTATATTTTGAGGCTAGGCTATTTAGAGGTTTCTAGTTCCATTTTGAGGCACTTACTATTTATAGTAAGTCAATTGAGTGTTAGTGGCCAACCTTTCTATTTTGAGAAAGGCATACGGTTTATGTGGTTGACCTTTTGGTTTTGATGGAATCGAGAAATAATGAGTATTTTTGGAGTTATGACATTTTAGTTATTAATAAAGTAATACTTTATTAATAATTACTTATAAAGTGCATATTATAATGTTTTATTTTGACTTTATTATAAGTGGGGCCATTTAATGATAAAACCAAATTATTAAATGCGTTTTTTGGAGAAATCGACCTCATGAAGGAGAGTATAAAAAGGTTTTGAAATGCAAATGAATTCATTCTTGAAATATTCAACACTTGTCTTTTCTTATGAAACTTTGGCTTGAAGGAAGAAACCTAGGGTTTCGGTGTAATTTCAATCTTATGTAGTCTCTCTTTGATTGTGCAAACAATGGTGGCTTTATTTAGAGATCACGTTTGTGCTCAACTGGAGATATTTTTGTTTGATTTTTAGAGATTGCTCCCTCAAATCAGAGGTTTATATCAGGAATCATTGTTGTAGCTGTCAGGAATCTGAAGCTATATTGAACAAATAAATTTAGGGCACCATTCTTTGCATATGGTGTGAGCATTTGTTGGTACCAATCAGAAAACCCTCAGCGTATGGTTCTGGGGTCCTGGTTGACTAAATTGTGGGTTTATGAAATAGTTTCAAAAGGCTTTTTGAGAGGTGCAAACTAAACAGGGGTTGCCACGTTTCAATGTGTCTTCATTGACTTGTTGCAACATTTGGATTTGTAGCTTAAGCATTTCTCTTCAAGGCAAGGTGTGAGTTTGTGAAGAGAAGCGATCAAGAATAGGACTCTTGGCAATTTGTCCCCATTTGCATATGTCTCAAACGCCACCACCAGGAAGGGTCCCACGTGGGGATTGAAGGTTGTATTGGCAGTTGTTTGGGGACGCACTAGTGATCTGAAGCAAAACGTGGTCTCCAAAGCTTTGCTGCTCATTGGAAACTCCATCTGTAGCAGTTCGAGTTAACTTTTATTCATAGCAATCAATCTCCAGGTCGGTTTCCAGTGTTTTGACCATTAATTGCATAGTAAACTGTGTCATTTGTTTCTTGCTCTTTACTGTTATGAAATTTGAACTACTTCAATGTTTGAAAAAATATTATAAGACTCGAAATGTCCTATCCCATGCTTGTAGCACTCAATATTATCAGTGATCAGATTTCTGAGCAATGTAAATCAGTATTTTTGTTTATGAATAATTGAATTTCCATTGGGATAAATCTGCTATATGATGTTTTCATGAAAAATCAAATTTATGTCATGAACAGTTTTCATCCATTAATTGGCATTCTCCTTGATGTTGTTATTTCTGAGTGCTAAGTAATGCCAATGCTCAAATATCAAGTTCAAAAAATTACTGTCACAGTCTTGTACAGCTGGGTATGATGCAATCCAATAGAAGCTCTGTCCTCAGCTATCATTATACATGCTCAATATCCATTCTACTGATATGATTAGATGTGATGCAATGAAAGTAGATTAAATTACTAAGTATTATGATCATCTTACAAATCATTTAAATCTGAAAGAAAGCTCATTCAACAAAGTGGACAATTGTTTGACAAAATGTCCAATATGCCAAGCTGAGACAAATTGGACTAAAAATAACGAGCAGATTAGCAATAGAGATTGTTCCATCAAGGGTGGGACATTACAGTCCTATTTTTTAGGGTTTTCCTAAAAACAGGCAACTGGATTCATCGCGAAGCTGGAAGTATTCTAAGCAGATTCCTTGGAGAAGATAGTTGCTAAAAATTTCATTTGGTTGCTCTTAATGTTAGGTGCCCCTGCCTTGCAAGGGTACAGTTGCTTTGATGTTCATCCATTTATCCTCTATTTTATGTGCTTGTTTGATCAACTGCCACTGTCGTTTGATAGGTCTTCAGAGTTGGTTGTTGGATTCATCGTGAAGTTGGGTTGAATCTAAGGAGATCATCTAGAGATTATCAATCCAAAGACCGACATCTAAGAGCTTTCATTCTTGGGCGCCCCTAGCTTATAGGGGTGCAATTTCTGTGATTGAATACCGTCTTTGATGGCTCTCTCTTTCAACAACTTCTATCTCTGCCTTCGTTTGTCGGTGATTGATGAATCTGATGAACTTGCTTGATGATGCATCAGAAAGCTAGCAAAATTCTGAAGAGGACGACTGGTTTTGCAATTGTTAACAATTTCAGTTGGCCTCTTGAATTCATGGGTGCCCCTGGCCAGTAGGGGTGCAGTGGGCTCCAAAGTTGGTCATTTGTTGATGATTTTGACCTCCTCGCGTTTTGCATTCACCATCTTGCTCGACTGGTTTGATCGTCGTTGTCGATGATGTGACCACGTTCACCGTTGTGATTGCTTTCACTGTCTTGTGTGCACGGACAATTGAATGCATAGTATCTTTCTTGTAGCAAGACATGCATTTTCTAGACTTAGAATATTTTTAGCCAATAACAACTTTTGAATTTCCCCTCAATCACGAAGCATCTTTTTGAGCATCTTTCACCATGGATTCTTCCTTGAAGCTTTTGAGGCTTAGATCTCGATACCTGGTACTGGCCATCTGCCATTAATGGCCTCAAAGGTCCTAGCTTTTCTCGTGAAAAATGAAATAGACCCACTAGAGCAAACTTGACATTTTTGTGATTTTGACTTGACCAATGTGATCGTGAAGTGAATTTATCCTAATAAAATCATTTTGAGTCATTTCTAGAAAGGTCCTATTTTTTAGGGTTTTCCTAAAAATAGGGGTATGGCACCCTAATTTTCAAAATTTTCAAAAGTTGCAAATATCCTATTGACAATAAACCCACAAAAAGCCCATGCTTAGTTTGACCTAAAATTGACTTTTCATGACAATTTTACTAGATTTAAACCATTTTAATCAAAATGTCTTATTGAAGCAAAAAAATTATTTTGGGTACAACAATTTGAAGAAGGCGTGTTTTTATTTAATTCCTAAGCCTACAAAGGGTAGGGCAATAGAGAAGAAGGAATAAGTTCTCATCAAGGTACAAGATATTTTGGATGAGTTTACAAAAATTCTGATGAAGGAGTTTCTTGATGGATTACCACCTGTAAGGGGTATAATTTTTTGCATGGATTTGATACCTGGAGTTAGTTTTCCAAAAAAAGCACCTACAAAATGACCCAAATGGAGAATGAGGATATAAACCTACAAGTGCAAGAGCTATTGGATAAGGGTCTAATTATAGAAATCTTGAGTTCATGAGTTTTACCTACAATACTCATACCAAAGAAGGATAAAAAATAGTGAATGTGTATTGATTCAAGAGCCATAAACAAGATAATTATTAAGTAAAAATTTCCATTGCCCCAGATGGATGACATGATTTTTTGAGTGTAGCCAAGCACTTCACCAAGATAGATTTGAAGAGTGAATACCATTAGATAAGAATTCGAGAAGGAGATGAATGAAAAGTAGCATTCAAAATAAAGGATGGTTTATATGAGTGTAACTTGGTAATTTCATCTGGATTAACAAATGCACCAAGTACTTTCATGCAATTGATGAATGAGGTATTGAATACTTTTCTTGGAAAAATTTATAATTGTATGTGTAAATGACATTTTGATTTTTAGTAAGACAAAAGAGGAGAATTTAGTGCATATTAGAGTAGTTTTGCAAAGACTAAAAGAAGAAAAGTTTCTTGTAAGTTTGGAGAAATATAGTTTTATGAAGAAACAACTAGTGTGTCTAGGTTTTAGTGTTTGAATAAGGGTTGAAGATGGACCCAAAGAAGGTCAAGGCAACATAAACTGGCCTTCACCAAAAAGTATGCTTGAATAAAAAAATCATGGCTTGGTGAGCTACTATAGGAAGTTCATAAGGGATTTTAGTGGAATATGTGTACCTATAATAGAGACCATGAAAGGTGGTAGGAAATAGTTACAGTGGAGAACTATAGCAAAGAAGAGATTTCAGTTGTTGAAGGAGAAGGTGATAGAACAACTAGTGTTTGGCATCAAGCCAAATTTTAATAATGTTCCAGGTTTATTGTGATGCAAGTAGATGTGAAATTGGAGGAGTTTTGAGTCAAAAGGTAGACCCATTTCTTATTTTAGTGAGAATTTGAATTAAGCTAAGAGGAAATATTTAGTATATGATTAGGAGTTTTATGCAATTGTTCAAGCACTAAAGAAGTGGAGACAATACCTATTACCCAAGGAATTTATGTTATACATGAATCACCATGCACTGTAGTTTATAAATAGCCAAGGTAAGTGGAGCCATAAATACATGAAATGGGTAGAATTTATGTAGAGATATTAATTTATTTTGAAGCATAGAAGTGGTCAATCTAATAGGGTAGCAAATGCACTCAATAGAACATGTTTGTTGCTCAATGAATTAAAGGTTACTATTGTTGGATTTCATACAATGAAATATATATATCAAGAGGACCTATATTTTAAGGAAGCGTAGTAAGCATGTAAGAATCTAGTAGAAAAGGAAAGAAGTCCATGGATAGAGTATTTCATTTAGGAAGGTTTATTGTTTAAAGGAAAGAGATTATGCATACCACAAGGGTCAACAAGGTAAAATTTGATTAGAGAAAAACATAGTGGAGGCTTGAGTGGATATTTTGGACTTGATAAAATATTGGCACAAAGTAGTGAAGGATATTTTTGGCCTTGAATGAGTGCATATGTGAAAAGATTGGTGTAAGATTGTAGAATATTCCAACATGCCAAAAGAGTAAGACAAAACATAGGGTTCTATAATCCATTGCCTATACTAGAGAGATCATGGAACATATAAGCTTGTATTTTTTGGGGGATTTCCTCAAACACAAAGAGATAATGATTAAAAAAAAAAAAATTCACTAGTATAGAAACAACAATAAACAACTGAAAAAAGTACTAAAAACTGCTTATAAATGACTGAATATGGTCACATGACCAATAGTAGTTTATTGCAAGTCATTTATGCGTGACTAAATTGATGACTAAACCATTTTTAGTTGTTCGGTTGATCGATTTGGTCGTGAATTTAGTCGCCTGATTGATCGATTTGGTTGTTGATTTAGTCGTCTTATTGATCGACTTGGTCATTGATTTAGTCGTTTGATTGATTGATTTGGTCAGTGATGTAGTTAATTTGATTGATTTGGTAGTGTGTTTAGTCGTTAATTTAGTCATTGATTGTTTTAAACTGGTCACTTATTTAGTCATTTTTTATTCAATGGTATATTTTGTCATTAATTTAGTCATTGATTGATGTTAACTTCACTTATTCAGTCATTTTTATTCATTGATTTCCATCAATTGGCAGTGTATTTAGTCATTAATTTTAATCATCATTTTGATCAATTTGGTAGTTTATTTAATTGTTTTTGTTCATTGTTTTCTATCAACTAGTGAGTATATTGATACATTGTTTATTAATTGCATAATCATTATATTTAGTCATATTTATTCACTGATTTCTATCAGTTGGTAGTATATTTAGTCAATTGGTAGTTTATTTAATTATTTTTGTTTACTGATTTCTGCCTATAAGTGTTGGAAGTGAGATAATGCTTTAATTGAGGTTTAAACATATAAAAACACAGAAAAACATAATCAATTATTCATTTGCACATAATGAAATGGCTATTAAGAAGACAAAATACTAAATTTTTCTTGAGGAAACATGTTCTTATAGCAGATACAAGGAAAAAATGTGTCTTTGCTTTGAAATTTATGTATTGTTACAAAGTGTGTTTCACAATGCTGTGATTGAGAAAACTGAGTTATAGAGCCTTTTTTTGCTTATGCAAGATATTACAATTTTGATGCAATTCTATGTTGCAACTCATTTGCAACTACACATACATGTATGTTGCACTCTCTGCAACTTTTCCTCTTCTCTACACCTCTTTATCTACTTTGTATTTACTTCTTTTTATGCACCCCTGTTCTCTGCGTCTACTACTTACACAGCAACACATCCCCTCTTCTATAATGCACTAGTTTGAATGAGCAGAACCCAAACAAAAAGAGAAAAACATAATCAAGGGGTTTTACATTATAGGTGCAGTAAGATAGAACAGTCTTTGTTCTACTCACAGAATGTACACCCAAATCATATTTTCTGGTTTTTGTTTGGGTTCAACTTATTTAGGCTTAGTACATTCTCTGTCTACAACTTCATTCTCCATACTCTGCTGCTGCTAACCCTTATTTTTCTCTTCTGCACTTACAGCTAATACTCTGTGATTTTTTTCAAATATTTTAGTGGCCACTGTGTGAAGGTCTCTTCTTTCTATTTCAGACAGACAACTCCATCTATTTTGTTTGGATGAGGAAGGGGTAAGTTACTTGTGACTTGTAAAATACTTACATTTGCATCTCTTGTTCCTTTTAATTTGACTCCATATACAATAGATAGTGAGTGAATCTGCCCAATGCCCGCAACAACACCATCATACGGATCCAACCGATGCCTCAACTTTATCCCCTTCTTGGAGTTTATCAATAAATCTTTGCAAAAACAAAAAAAATACACATTATATTATTTTTGACAGATGTATGTAATATCTTATGTCTTGGAACAAATTAGTTTTTGTATATGCTTTAATAAAACACTCTATTACAACTAAGCTCTAAGCTTCCATATGTAAGTTATATGTTCTCCCTTATTTCCATAATCTATGTATACTAGTTAATTACACTTCACTACTATTCTAACCAGCTTCTATCAAATAGGTAATGATTACCCTTATTTACATAATAAAACAACCATTACTTACTTGCATGTGGTTTCATAGCACTCACTTTGAGTTCAACACAACTACCACTATGAATATCATGTGCATGCTCATCGAGTTCATCATCATAACTTGCACTATCGACATCATTGCAGACATTAAGTTGTATAGCTTTGCAGAGAGTTCTATTGATAGGGCCTTTTTCTTTTTGTCCTTCTTTCATATAATTCCTCTGCATCATGTGGTTTAATCATCATGCAAAAATTAATATAAGTCAAGTAAAGAATGCAAAAGATATAAATTTTTGTCCAAAAAAATTTTTAAGCATGAAGAATGACAAAACATTGGGACAAAAAACTGACAACTATTATATTAATTACCTCAACTTCAGGACAACTAAGACGACTGTGTTGTGCATTCTTGTCTACTTCATCACTATCAATATCAACAAATTTTTTGACACCATGAAGGTGACCTTTTTTTCCTATTGCTTTCATAAAATTGCTTTGCATGTGGTTTAACCATCATGCAAAAAATAATACAAAGCATTCAACAGTCAAGTAAAGAATGCAAGCTATAAATTTGTCCAAAAGAACATTTTTTCGATCACTCCAACAATAAAGAAACTAGGTTGGATTCTCCTACACTTAGATTTCAATAATCGACATATTAAGAGGCATTTGTATATAGAATTGCCAAACAAGAAGAAATGAGATCAATAAGAGCCTCTTACCTCATCTGAATCCATAGATTTATGTTTATTCCATGCAAAAACTATAGGGTTAACAGATTGAACCAACTGTGTAACTTGTTGACTGAGACTAAATATGCAATTCATTACCTTTCAGTACCCTAGTTCATTTGAGTTGACATGATCTTCAAAGGCTCCTATTGGGCTGGCTATGAAATCTCTGTTGACGAACTAGATTTCAACTTCATCCTACTCTTTAGATTTACTAGCATCTAGTGTTGCCATATAATTGACAATATCTTCTACACTTGCTTTTGTATTACTATTTTCCACCTAAAATACAATGTCAATTTCAACATATAGCTAGTTCAATAAAAAAATGAAATAAATAACACTATGTAAATTGAACCAAAAATCCATACACTTACTGCAAATTTGTCCATTTTGGCGTGCAACCCGCCTCGGCCTAATGTGTATCCAGCCCTCACAAATTATCTCTTATCTCTTGCCTATGTTACTCTTTGCCAAATATTCTTCGGAATGCATACTTTCTCTCAATGCCTCCCACTCTTTGGGAGATAATCTGGAGTCGAACCTCTCTTTTCCCAACATGATAGTTTTTCTGCAACTGTATCTATAATTGTTCATCAAAATTATCATCCTTTACTTGTAATATTTTCTAGAGATTTTTCCACCAGTAGTCTCAAAAGCATTTTCCAATTTTTGTATAATATTTTCCACGAATCATGGATCTTGCTCTGCAAAAATTGATTTGCAAATATCCAAATGGGTCCTACATCTTACACCCAACTCAGTGGCCCACTTTGCACCATTTGGCCCAATGGGCTCACCATCTCTCGATACCTCAAGCAAGAATGACTTCTTACCTTCTAATTTTATTTTTTTTGCATTCCTCTCTATAGATTTGTACAAATATTGACTCAATCTTTTTCTTTTGAAAAAAGCATCTACATCTTCTATTAAATTACCACTACCAGTTTTAGATGCAACAGGTCTCTGAGGCATAACGGATGCAAGCGGTCTCTCTTCATGACTTTCATCAACTAGAACTTCATACTCCTTGGCCACATCAGGTGTGGCATGAGTAGGTAGATCAATACCGGTCTCTACAGATCCCACATCATTAAAAACATCCTTTAATATTGAAAAAAACATTTGTAGACCTATTGTTCCTTTGCCCTGATGTTTTTAAATAATCTCTCTTAGACTTGGTCCTAAGAGATCATCACAATGTTGCACATCACCATGTGTTATATCAGGATGCACATCACCATGTGCTATATCAGGTTGCACATCACCATGTGCTATACCAGACTGCACATCATCACAACTATCATTTTCACCAACTGTATTTGTTGAATCACAAAAGCCTCGACTTCTACGAGATGGCGGCACTGTATCTTTTGTTTCCTTTTTTTTTCTCCACATTTTCTTTGCACTCTTTTTGTTCCCTATAAAACCAAAAAAATATCATATTATGTCTTATATACATAAAACTCTTTCCTATAAAATTTCATTAAACACTATTAAAAAAATAATATACTACTTAGTGGATTTACAACTTGCCTTTTCAAACCAAGACTCAAAAAAAATCATTATTCTTGGCCACTTTTTCAGTATGTGCACACTCATATTTCGTCACTGGAATTTCAGCATTATGATCACTATCATCTAATTTGCGACTTATAGTCCTTGTCTTCATTTCCTAAAGTCCAAATAAACAATAATATATAAATCAACAACTTGAATCAGTAAAACTTTATTGAGTTCATAAGTTGATAGTTGTTGACTTTCCAATCCGTTGATAACTACAAATGGAAACTTAAATAAAATTCAGTTTATAGATTAAAAAGAATTTGCAGTCAAGAACCAAGCAGATGTTTACAATTACAGGTATTAGACAAATTTTCCTTAGGGATATATTCACAAGAAAATAACTCATAAAAACATAACACAAGAAGGATGAAGTAAAAACATAGTCTAGTTCATCATGAGGTGTGTTAGAACCTTAAATTTTTTCCTAGTTCCATCATCACAATTAACCATGAGTTCCATGACCCGAGCCTTGACCCTTATATTCATTTTTATTTTTTACTGAACATACAAATTTTTTAGGTCTGTCTGACACTGAAAGACTTATACAAAGCCAAAACTTCATCATTATACTTAAGCAAAAACATGTCCAACTAAAAACATTCCAAATCCCTTAATAGTCTATTACCGTGATCCCTCAACAGTAATCTGAACCCTTGGTGGGCTGGCGGTGTGTAATAGACAACATGAAGATATTTACCACCATACCGCCGAAGTATTATGATAAGGATGCGGTTGGGCAGTATGAGAGAATTTAAATACATCATAAATCGCCATATCGTGAGAAGGAAAAATGAAGGGTGAGGTATAGAAGGGAATAACCCGCCGTCCTGCTAGGAAGATCATAAAGGCATGTGGTAGGGTGGTATGAACTGCTATACCCCGAAAGGATGTGACGACGCATATGGTATGGCAGTAAGCCATATGAGACCATTAATGTAAATCGTAGTACTACGGGTTAAACAAGCCAATATTGTAGTTTAGAGGTAAGGATCCCACTACCCCATGGTGAAATGCAAAGAAGCATGCAGTATAGCGGTTTATACCCCTCTATCCCGCGGTAGTTATAGAAAGTGGTGGCGATAAAGCAGTATTAAATGCATGAATCACACCAACTGTTCGATCTTATAAAATCAATGGTGCATGTTCAAACTTGAACTATGAGCAAAATATTTGGTGTAAGGTTGATATTAATGTCCACACATGATTGAGCTCAGAAGCCATTAAACCAAGAATTTGACATTCACTTTGCACTCATTTGCAAAAATTATTGTGCGGCGAGCTAGGAGTTTGAGGAGGTTAAGCTCTGCAACCATCGTAACCCAGGTAAATGCACAAAATTCATGTGAGTTAAGTTTTACGAGTACAAGATTGTTTGGAATTTTGCATTTCAAAAGTATAGGAGAAGTAAGATAGTTAAACTATGAATTATGTTTTACGAGCAAAAGATTGTTTGGAATTCTGCATTTCAGAAGTATAGGAGAAGTAAGATAGTTAAACATGATGCCGCCCAAGAAGAAAGAACCTGAAACTAAAAAGGACATCATGTCGGCCAAGAAGAAAGAACCTGAAACTAAAAAGGAAGAATCTAAGGTTAAAAAGAGGTCCTTACAATAGTATATCCTAGATATACTCCCTAAATCAATTGAGAGAGCATTTAAGAAAGTTTTTAATGATGTGGCTCATGATTGTACAAATTCCCTTATCCCTATCTCCGAGTGGGAACTGTTCTGGTACTTTTATGACAAAAGGGAGGGCAAGATTCCAGTGTCAAATCCATGGGCATTAGATTTGGCCAAGTTAATTATCCCGAATGTTTTTATAGATGTAGAGTTCATCAGAGTATTGGCTCAAAGTTATCATCCTGCTACTAGGTCTGTGAGATTGCCAGATGGTTCACCATTATTTGTGTTGACTAAAGCGGCCATCATTGAATGTTTTGACCCAAAAACAAGCCCTGACTAAAATTGATTTGCAAAGAAGTAAAGAAGAATATACTAGATTGAGGAGAACCCATAAAAGTGATGAAGTCCCCATTTAAATGAAAAGGGGTGTGAACAACAGGGTGATTCATATATACCCTTCTGCTACTGAACCATTTGATGTCTTAGCTTGCCAATTCTATTTCAAGAAAACCTACTTTGCTCTCTGTCAAGTACTTCAGATAGATGCAAAAGAGTGAATGGTAGTTAGTTTAATGATGATGGCTATTAGGATCCAAAACCCTGAGACGAACATTGAATATGATTTTGCCTCATATCTTAAGAAAGCATTGCATGAAGGATTTTTGTAAGTCAAGGAAAATAGAGCCCCCATAACATTCAAGCAATATTCTTTGTTGTGCCACCTAATATTATACCAAAATAAAGATAGATGGAGAAAAAGGATGTGTTTGGGTTAGATTGAAAAGCAAGGGAATTTGTTGTCAGTGCAACTATGGTGTTATATATGGGACATCAGATGTAAGAATTCAAATTATATGATATTTCATGATGACTTTGTGTATAGAATTATGAGAGTTCTTGGCCACCAAACACCAAGACTACACACACTTGTGCTACAACTGTTAAGACCTTTGGCTTTGAAACCTAAGCAAGGCCATACTCATAACTTTGGTGATTGGTTTTTTCTACTAGATACCACAATAATCAAGATTTATGGATGTCCACAAGCCCCACATATACTTCCAAAGTTTTTCCCCCTTCGATTAGCCTTTTTAGAGTTCATGTGGCGAATTCTATGGATGGAAAATTATGTCATGAATAAACAAAGGGTACATTTCTACCTAATTTGACATGTGGGGAACTATTAGTGGGATCTGATACACTTGAAGAGTTGCAAAATTATCTAAAAACAAGGTACTCTATAGATTTAGGAAAGGAAAGAACTTTTGACCCTGAGAGTCACATGAATTTTGTAAGACACACCATCCTTACCAAGGCTATGGTTACTCACCAGATTGATTATGAAGAAGATGTAATCAGAAATTGTTTCACTCCTCAAGAGGTATATGAGAGGAGGAGAAAATGGGAAGTTATGAAAAGGCGGAAGAAAGAAAGATGAAGCACAGTATTTTCTTGGGGTATTTTGTAGAGGAACCATATCCCTTCAAGAGGATTGATATGATAATTGGTAAGTTTCGTGAATTATTTAAGATTGTAACAAATACGGGGAGACTTGCCAAATTGTCTCCCAAAAGGCCGAGTGGTATTGTAATTACAGAACCAAACTCCAGATACTGTTTCAGTATGTCATGCTTCTCCAGGATCACCTCCTAAACAACCACCTTCTAAAAAACAAAAGACACAAGAGATAGACCCACTTGTTTCCTATGAAATAAGTGGGGAGGTTTGAGATACAAAAGAAGCAGTTAATGTGTTAAGACATTTCAAGGATGATGTTGAAGTGGAAAAACCTATGCTTAAAATTGAAGACCACAAGCCTGAAGCTAGAGCCGATATTGAGGTACAAGGAGAAAGAGAAATGCATGAGGATGACAAGGTAGTTGCATCTCGCAAGTTCTTGGAAGATGATGAATTTATCAAAACCCTTGAATTTAAAGACTTTTGGATTAAGATGAAAATGAGAGAGTTTGAAGTGAGGGTTGAAATAAATAAGATGGGAGTTGAGGAATCCCAACATGACCAAATAGTAGCCCAAACTTTTAATGAATTAAGGATTGATAATATTGATGTCAACCCACAAGAGGCTAAAGAGATGATTTTGAAAAGTAATATACTTATTGTCCCTACTATTGAATTAAAGAAAATGTTTTTACTTGATCAAGTGAGAACACAGGAGGACCCAATGTTCATTGTTGAGTTTGAATCAGATGAAGGGGTAAGTGGCATAGGGTATAACCCTAAGATTGAAACCTTAGCATTCTGGGCCAAACAAAAGAGTACACAAAAACCAAGGTTACTAGATGTAGTGCAGGAAATGAAAGGGACAACTATGGTAAAAACATTAAAGGATACATCTCCTCTAGAAGCTATAGCCATGACAATGCATTCAACTATGTTCACCTGAGCTGCAGTTAAGGAGATGGAAGCTAGATTGGGAGAATATGAAAAGGAATAAAAGTTTTTAAATGATGAGGTCAATAAATTGTTCATGGAAAATGTGAAGTTGAAGGAACAATTGAAAGGAGCAAGCCCCTCACAGAACAAGGAAATAATGTTATACCAACATCCTCTTGCTCCACCAATTGATATAGAATGTGCTTCTACTAAACAAGTGAGCATTCTTAGATAGGAGATTGAAGAGTTAAAGAAAGCCAACAATGAGGGTAAGGAAGGAGTGAATAAGCAAATCCGCAATGTTTTAGAGAAGGTCCTCAAGCATAGGATAAACCTAATTGTGGATAAGTTGGAAAGTGTGTATGATTACTACAACTCACTGACACAGGCAATTGATCAAATGAAAACACATGTACCCATACTGGATACCCTTTTTAAGAACTGGCAACCCATACACCACACATTAGTAACCTTGTGCAGAATCTTATAGAGGACTATCGAGGCTCCTACAACATTAAAACCTATAGAGTAGATGGCCAAAATAGTTATAGATGAATTCCAATATATGAAAGGAGAGGACCAAAATATCAAAATAAGAATAGATTCATTTCATACTCTGAATTAGTGGTTTGTGCCAAAAATATTGAAAGATGGATGACCACTTGAAGGACCTCAATGAATGGAAGAGTGAATTTGGCCAAATTGTTCCACAGTGCATCACTCGCATACAAAAGGATGGTGAGTTCAGTCTTGACAGGCTCGACTTAATCATGGATGGAGTAATAGCGTTGGATGTTGGATATTCTAAGTTTATCATGGATGGTAGGGCATTACTAGACAATTGATGGAAGATTCACCGTAAAAATATATTGAAAATTCAAGAATACAAATGGCCATATGATTATATAGTGTACAAGTGGGAGTAGAAGTATTTGGGTCCTCTTGAATAGTAGGCCTTGGGGCTATCACAGTGGAAGAACCACACATTCAAATACACCAATATGGAGAAAGGACCTTGAACAGATCTTCAATGATCACAAGTTCCTTATGGAGATTAACGGAGTATGGCACTGTCACGAGTGCTGCAAACTTCATTAGTTATCTACTTTCTTTGTTTTATGTTTTAAGAAAAAACTATTGTTTAGTTTAGTTTATACAAAGAGGCATGAATTTTGAAAAGATGCCATATTTTGTAATGGTCTGAAGCTTGTTTCTTCTCTTATAAAAGAGAAACCAAGACCAAATTTTGATATCATCATCATAGGCATTTATAGAAACATATATGAGTAGACTTATGTTATATTGTAATATCTATTTGAAGTAATCAATAGACAAGAAGATTTAATCTGGTGTTCGAATTCTGGTCTCAATTATTTGTTGATAATGTTGTGTATGATTGGATTTTTTTATGTATTTTAGGTTGGAATATAGGGGTATATTATGAATTGGTATCAATTATTTGTTCATAATCATCTACATTGTTGATTACATTGCATTGCACATCTTTCAAACTCAAAGCATTACTTCACATTGCATAACTAATAACTAGATGTTGATAGATGACAAAATTTCAATTACAATAAGTTTTTAAAAAGTCAACCTAAGTAGTTATGCAATTACTTCACATTGCATAACTAATAACTAAGAGCAACTACCAATTGCATTTGCTTGTCATGGCTTTCAATGAGACCACATTTCTTTGAGGCATTTTTTGAAACAATTCATTGTCTTGTCTATGCTACCACATTTTTCATACATATTGTCTACCAAAGCATTTTATCAAACAGTTCACTACCTTGTTATGGCTAAAAGCCTAAAAAAAGTTCTTTTGAACAAGCTATGGATGCTTGGAAAAAATCTACCAAAGCATAATAGTAAGCAATAGCATAGACAAGGCAATGAATTGGTTGAAAAAATGCCTCAAAGAAATGTGGTCTCATGGTGATGGAATGCCATGACAATCCATAACAATTTGCTTGTCATGGCATTCCATCACCATGGGACCACATTTCTTTGAGGCATTTTTTCCAGAGTTCATTGCCTTGTCTATGCTACCACATTTTTCATACATGTCTACCACAACATTTTATCAAACAGTTCATTGCCTTGCTGGTATGGCTAAAAGCCTAAAATATGGGATTTCAAACAAGCTATGGATGCTTGGAAAAAATCTATCAAAGAATAATAGTAAGCAACAAGCTATGGTCTCATGGATTTTTTTTGGTGCGAAAATCAACGTGATTTTATTTGCATTTTTTTGCAGCTTTTAAACGCATTTTTTTGGCAATTTTGCTATTTGAAATGGGGAAAAATCTCTGTGGTTAGTTTTTTGCATTTTTTAATTGTCGGATTCTCACAGTTAGTGAAAAAGGTAGTGTTCATGAAGGAATGGAAAAGATGCGTAGAGCCTTTGAATTATACCCATACCGTGCAATGGTATTGAATCATTTAGCAAACCATTTTTTCTTCACAGGGCAACATTTTCTCATGGAACAGTTGACTGAGACAACTCTTGTTTCAATTGACCACCCTCTCATGAAATCTCATTCATTTTATAATCTTGCACAATCTTATCATAGTAAAGGTGATTATGACACCATTGGTTGCTACTACATGGCATCAGTCAAGGAAAGCCAAAGGCCACAAGATTTTGTGGACAGGTTCAATTGAAGCTGGGAGATCTTAAGAGTTCTCTCTCAAAATTTGAAAAGGTTTTGGAGGTCCACCCTGAGAACTATGAGAGCTTAAAATTTGTAGGCCATATATATGCTCAACAAGGGCAAGCAGAGAAGGCTTTGGAAATTTTAAGAAAGGAAACTTGCATAGATCCACGTGATGCCTATGCATTTATCAAGATGGCTGAGTTATTAATATTGACAGACCCCAGTGTAGCCTTAGATTCTCTTAAGATAGCAAAGTCTCTTCTGAAGAAGAGCAGAGAAGAAGTACCCATTGAATTGTTAAACAACATTGGGGTTCTTCATTTTGAGCGTGATGAACTAGAGTTGGCTCAAAAAACTTTTATGGAGGCACTAAGAAATGGAATTTGGGTTGAATTCATAAATAAAAGCCCCAGTGCCAATTCTACAATTTTTTTATGTGCTTTAAGGATATGGAATTCTTCCATCGACTAGAAGAAGGTGGTGTTTCACTTGAGTTACCATGGGATAAAGTCACAACACTATTTAATCTTGATAGGTTGTTTGAACAACTACATGATACTGAAAAAGAAAATCTTTTATATAGGCTAAAATTGTTCAAGTTTCTTGATTATGTGGATGCATATCTACGTCTTGTAGCCATGGCTTAGGCTTGGAATGAGATCCAACTAAGCTTAGAATTGATTGGGGATGCACTTAAGGTGGATAAAAAACTCATCAAATTCTTTATGTATGCATGGAAACATGGAACTGAAAACAAATGACTGGCTTACAGCAAAAGAAACAATTAAAGTAGCACACCAACTTATCTTGGCTGATGAAGCAAAACAAAAAGCTGATGAAGAACGAAGGATCTAGATGGAAAGGAGAAAGCAAGAGGAAGAACTTCGGCGAGTGATGCAACAAGAGGAGCAATTTGAACGTGTGAAGGAATTATGGAAGAGTAAGCGTAAGGACGGGGATGATGACAATGATGAGGTTGGTTAGTTCGAGAAGAAACAAAAGAAGGAAACAGAGAAAAAGAAGAAGGATAAGGACCACAAGGCTTATGATTCTTGTGGAGGAACCTAATGTTGCCATGGAAGATGAGGCAAATTATATGAGTGATAAGGCACAAGATGATGCAGAAAATGCCCAAGATCTTGTAGTTGCAAGTCTAGAAGACTCTGATGATGGCGAGACAAATTCTCTACTTTCAACAAAATCACGAAGGAGACATGCATACTCTAATTCTGAAGATGATGAACCATTGCAAAAATAGAGTCCGAGAGAAGATGATCCATATGATGATGATGTCTAGGCTTCCTGAGCTTTAACCAAACCTAGCTCCTATTTTCCAAAAGAAAAATCCCCAAGGCCTATGGGAAATGAACGATGAGCATTTGGGTTTCAAATTGGTTTCATTTCAAAAAGGGGACATTACATTGTACAAGATTTGTTTAACAACAAAATAATTTAATCCACCTATTTTGGGCTATAAAATAAAAATAGATGAATTAATCTATTTTCAATTATAGGTACTTTTAATCTAGAATCTGATAGAAAGATAAAGCATAATACATTGAAGGACACAAAAAATGTTCTAAAATAAAGACTAAAATAGGTTGCCCATAAAAAACAAGAAAGATGAAAAATGAAAAGATAGCATACAGATGATTCATTTGAAGTTTTTGATAAAATCTCATTTAACTATGTCAAATGGATTTGGAAGGGACAAAGCATATTTGATTGACTAAAATTTTGAGGTAGCTTATCCATCGTCATTGTATGCATCATCTTCTCTTGGAATATGTTTCTACAATGCACCAAGCCTAGAATTGATTGGGGATGCACTTAAAGTGGATTAAAACTCATGAAATGCTTTATGTATGCTTGGCAACATGGAACTGAAAACAAATGATTGGCTTAAAGCAAAAGAAACAATTAAAGTAGCATGCCAACTTGTCTTGGCTGATGAAGCAAAGCGAAAAGTTGATGAAGAACGAAGGATTCAGATGGAAAGGAGAAAGAAAGAGGAAGATCTTCGGTGGGTGATGCAACAAGAGGAGAAATTTGAACATGTGAAGGAATTATGGAAGAGTAAGCGTAAGGACATGGATAATGACAATGATGAGGCTGGCGAGTCAGAGAAGAAACAAAAGAAGAAAAAGAAGGATAAGGACCACAAGGCTTATGATTCTTATATGGAGGAACCTAATGTTGCCATGGAAGATGAGGAAAATTATATGAGTGATAACGCACAAGATGATGCAGAAAATGCCCAAGATCTTCTTGCAGTTGTAGGTTTAGAAGACTTTGATGATGGTGAGAAAAATTATCTAGTTTCAACAAAATCACGAAGGAGGCATGCATACTCTGATTCTGAAGATGACGAACCATTGCAGAAACAGAGTATGAGAGAAGATGATCCATATGATGATAATGTCTAGGCTTCCTGAGCTTTAATCAAACCTAGCTCCTATTTTACAAAAGAAAAATCCCCAAGGCCCATGGGAAATGAATGATGAGCATTTAAACCCCAATTGTAACCCTAACCCTAAGCTTTATCATAACATCATAACACTAATTGAACCCTCAGCTTAGCCCTAATTGATGCCTAACCCTAATTGAACTCTAATTTATAGGAACCCTAATTAAATCCTAACCTTGTTTGTACCCTAACCCTAATTGAACCTAGATTGAATTATAACCCTAATTGTATTGTAAACATAATCCTAACTCTAACCCTAATTGAACTCTAATCCTAATCCTAACTTTAATTGATGATTAACCTATTTGAACACTAACGTAACCTAATCTTAATTAAATTCTAAGGGTATGTGCAGGATCATCATGGAAAAAACAGGCCCTTAAGTGGCAAAAAATTCAGAAAAATTAGAGTTAGGCAACTTGATGTAAAAATTTAAATAAGTTATCTATATTATTTCAAAAATATGTAAAAATAGAATTTGTAGCAAATTGAATGTAGTTTCTAAACTACTAGGTTTTTTTAAAATAAAAATTATTTGGTGAAAATTTGAAATTTCAATGTAGTAATTTACTTAAATTTTAGGAAAAAATAAGAAGTAGGTGTCTGTCTAACCACCCTAACCACAATAAAATGATAATATTTTTTATAAGATTTTAGATATAAGTAGAGGACTCATGTCCCATGTGATGCATATTTTTTGTAATTTTTTCCAAGTAAATAATTAATTATGAATTTTTTATTACAACTTTTAAAAAATATAAAAACTCATATGTCTGACCACCTTAACTTGGTCAAAACTTCATGAAATTCAATTTTTCTTTTTTTAATCCTATAGTATGCAAAGCATAGAATGTGACACATGTTTTGAATTCAAAAAATGTGATACCATTTGAAAGCTATAGATGTTTTTCAATCAACCTATCAATTAGGACTTTAATCATAATTCAAATAGAAAATGAATAATAATAATTTATTAAATTCAAAGTAAAGCATAATTTATATTAGTGGAAAATTGAGAATCTCCTTTAAAAACCCTTTTTCATTTCATAAATTTTGGGTAAAAAAAGAAGTCGTCAGCCACATACCCATCATATCGCCACTTTTTGGCCCATCATGATCTTGCACATACCCCTAACCATAATTATACCCTAACCCTAAACCTAATTTGTCTCTATCCCTCATTATACTCTAACCTTAGCCCTAACTGTAGCCCTAACCCTAGCCCTAACTATATCCCTAACCCTAATTAGACTCTAACCATAATCCTAATTAAATTCTAACCTTAATTGAACCCTAAACCTAACCATGATTGAACTCTAACCCTAACTTTTAACACTAATTTAATCTTAACCCTAACATTAACCCTTACACTAATTAAACAATAACTATAACCATAACTCTAATTGGATCCTAACCCTAATTGATCCCCATTCCTAACCCTTTAATTGAACATTAAACCTAACTTTGATTGTAACCCTATAACCCCAACCGCAAGCTTTATCATAGAAACATCAACCTAACCCCAATTGAATGCTAATGTACTAGCCCTAATTAAATCTTAACCCTAGTTGTACCTTGACCTTAAATTAATTCTAACCAGAAACTTGACCCTTATTAAACTCTAACCAAATAGATACATAATTGAACCCTAATACTAACTCTAATTGAACATTATCTATAATTAGACTCTAACCATAATTAGAATTAAAATCTAACCTAATTTAACCCAAACCCTAATTGAAATCTAACTCTAACTTTGAACACTATTTTAATCCTAACCATAATTGGATCCTAACCCTAACACTAACCTTACACTAATTGAACCCTAACTATAATCCTAGCTTAAATTTAATTCTAATTGAATCCTAACCCTAATTAAATCTTACACCTAAGTGATCATAACCCTATTTGAAACCCAACTGTAACCCTAACCCCAAGATTGATAATAGAATCCTACCCCTAATTGAACCCTAAACTTAAGACTAATCCTAGTCCTAAGCCTTACCCTAACTCTAAGTCTAATTGAGCCCTAACCCTAACACTAATCCTAACCCTATTTGAACCCTAACCTTAATTGAACCCTAACCGTAATTCAATCCTAACACTTACCATAGTTAAACTCTAATTGAACAATAACACTTTATAACCCTAGTTGTAACCCTAATTCAACCTTAATTAAACTCTAGTTGCACCCAAACTCTTATACTAACTATAATTGAACCTTAGTAACACGTACCATAGTTAAACGCTAATTGAACAATAACACTTTTTAACCCTAGTCATAACACTAATTGAACCCTAATTGCACCCAAATCCTAATACTAGTTCTAATTGCACCTTAATAATTAAACCCTAATTGCACCCAAACCCAAACCCTAACCCTAATAGTAACTCTAATTGAACCCTATACTTGAACCTAACTATAATCCTAATTGAACTCTAACCCTAACTATAATCCTAATTGATCTCTCTTTGTGATTAAATCTCTTTGATTTATTTTCTTTTATCTTTTAATTTTTTTTAATCTTTGATAAATTTATTTGTTATTTTAATCAAATTTTTGTGATCAAATCTCTAATTTTCCTTTTTGATTGATTTATCTTTGTGATCAAATTTATTTATTTCATCTTTTATTTATTTTTGATAAGGAAGGTAAGATTGTATTGATTTTAAAAGATTTTTTATGTTTTGAGGCCCCTAACATTGGGCAACATAAAACCAGAATCTACATTGATTCAACATTTGGCCATTGAAGCACAAAAAGGCCACCACAGAAGGCAAAAAAGCCCCATACTACTCGACCCCATACAACTTTGACTGCAGAGACCTAAAACTGATAAACACCATCAAATGATACACGTCTGGACATATAATGCAACCAACAAAAAACCAAAAAAATAGAGACCTCCACCTCTTTACCAGACTTTTTTTGTGCAAAAACATGAAACTCCTACTTCCAAGCTGAGCTCAACACAACAATCAGGTGGCTTTTCTTCCTTAGAAACTCAGCACCTACGCTTGCTAGCCTTTGATGCTCCACCAAGGCCAAACCACTCACATCCAGTAGAAAAGGATAATATTTCACCAGTGCGTTTGGATCCTCCAGAAGCCTAAGATATCGGGGCCTAGGGATACCTTTCCCCAAAGAAGTCGCCACCAATATTTTTTCCAAACCCACTAACAAATCCACTCTAAACAGGTACTTCATAATCACCCTTGCATTAGCGTTCGAAACCCCAATGTCTAAGAGACCTGCCAAGATGCGTGAAGAGATGCGGGAATTCAACCGGTATCCTTCACCCTCAGCCATAAAGCCCTTGCCGACCACACATTTTATCACAACAAACGTAAAGTAGTCAGGGTGTCAAATAACCCTGCTAAGGCAAAGCAAGGTGATTGGACCAAGAAAGGTCGCCTGCCTTTTAGACCTTCACAATTGAATGGGAGAGACCATTTCTCCCATCTCTAGCTCTATTGCTGAAACTAGGAGAATAAACCTTCCCATAACCAACCCAACCTCGAATGCCAGGAGAGCCGATAGAAAATTAGTGTTTTAATGACCTTGGGAAACCATCCTGCTACTGAAAATGATGATCGGGTGGAGAGCCGTAGGTAGAATGAAGCTGGCAAAGTGGAATGATTTGATCATTCACATGCTTCAATAAATTATGAGACGATCGCCCATAGAAGCCTCCAGAACGCCGACAACCCACTTGTTCGTCGAATGTCGATGTGTCTACCACGTCCACCCATCGGTTGTGCAATGGCACCCTCCCTTCTGCCCACATCGATTAACTAATTCCAACATTGCCATTGCAAACTTCCTTTATAGATATCCCATCTGCTCCAAGGTTTGAAAGAGTATTGGCCTCTTGATTTCCTTCTCTTAGTACATGATTGATTTCAAGATTATCAAAGTTTTTCAATTGGACAAGTGTGACCTTGAGAAGTGCATCAAGTTTCCAATTTTGGAATTTGCCTGAGTGCAAGGTGTTGGTCACCAGTAGAGAGTCCTTCAATTATGACATTCCTTAATTTCAATTCCACACATAATTTAATCCCATGAAGAGTGGCCTAAAGTTCTACCCAATTATTCGTGCCTTGCATAAGTGACATCGCCAACCGGCCTACCATCACTCCCTTCCAGTCTCTGATAATGTACCCAGCTCCTGATTGCCCAGGGTTGCCTCTAGCCGCCCCATCAAAATTTAGTTTGAACCATCCATGATCCCCCCACTTAACATTTTTGTGCTCTACTTTGACCACATTGCCACCCATGCCATATTGGTGAGGGACTTTCAACCCATTCCACAATTTCATTATTTTGGCATCCCAATAAGAAAACGAAGTTTTTTCCCTGCAAACTTGTTCAACTCTTGAATTCATCACCTCAACCATGCGTGCCTCAACTTTGTTCAAGAAGGACATTAGAGACAAGCATTGTCCCTGAAGATTCTTTGATTCCTTTATTTCCATACTTGCCAAATCAGAAGTGATGGGCTCAACTACCAAAAATCGGCAAAAAATTAATTGCTACCCAACTTAGGCCAACCATTGAACCAACCCAACAAGTTGCTAGGAGACAAGGTGGAGAGGCAAAGCTTTGCACATAGCCATTCCCAACAATTCTTAGTAAAGGGACAGTTAAGAAAGAGGTGGTCACACGACTCTTTCGCCGCTTTGCAAAGCACACACCTAGAAGGCCCACATATGTCGAACTTCTTTAATATTTTCATCATCTAAACTCTTCCCTGAACTACAACCCATGCAAAGATTCCAGCCTTGGGGAGGAAAAATTTATTCCAACATAAATCACTGGGGATCTCGGACACCTGTTCCTGTTGCTTAGATAAGATGTTGTAACCGTCCATGGCGCAATAAGAGCCCGTGTCAGAGCCACACCAGCACAGTACATCCTATCCTCCTCTCAAATAGATGGTTCACTGCTTGAGGATGTCGATGAAGGTTCTGACTTCAATGTCACTTAAACCCAAATGGTTGGGATCCCTCCAATGCCAAGATGATGCTCCATTCAACTCTTCAATGATCAAGTAGTCTCTGACTCGATTTCCCCAGGCCCGCTTTGTTATGTCCTTAACATTCCTCAAGGCTTCGATGTCCACCAGTTTACTGTAGCCACCCCAGAACAACACATGTCTACCATCTCTTATATCCCATGAGAGGAAATTTGTAATCAAGTCCTGACAATTACATATGAAGTACCAGACACATGAGCCTTTTGGAAACATGCAGGTCATGAAAAAGCTTGTCGAATCAGCTTCCAGGTATTTTGCTTTTAGTATCTTCACCCATTTCAAGTCTTTTCGCGCATACATTAACCAAGCTAGCTTTTCCCCCATAGCTTTGTTTTGTAGTGCCAAGTTTTTGACAGCAACCCTAGCAGCTTCACGTGAGCTACAGACCCTTTCCCACTTGATCAAAGGTAACTTTTTCTGATCCGAATTGCCTTGCCAGAAAAACTGCTTCATCTTTTGATAGATGTTTTCACAAGTTCTCCCAAGAAGGGGTAGACAAGAGAGCATATAAATTGAGAGTGCCACCACGACTAATTTTATAAGGGTGAGCATTCCCACCCATAAAATCCAATCGCCCTTTCCAGCAGGAAAGCCTGTGCTCTAGCTTGGTCACCAAGGGATCCCACAATTTACTTGACTGTAAACCCGATGCAAGTGGCAATCCCAGATATTTGCAAGGCAATTTCCCTTTTCTAAATTATAAAACTTGCAAGATTGTTTTTCCAAAGACGAGTTAGTGAAGAAGAAAATAACTTCAAATTTTTTTGGACTCACCTCTTGGCCAGATGCTAAGGAGTACTTCAAAAGAATTCCCTTGAAGGTTCTCACCTTTGCCACCCCAGCATTCCCAAGAAGCAAGTTGTCATTCACAAATTGTTGATGAGTTACTGGCGGCATGCTACTTGTGATTTGCACTCCTTTAAGTTTCCCTGTAATTGCCACTTGAGAGAGGGCCCACCCCAACAGCTACGCCATGAGGATGAACAAAAAAGGGGACAAGGGATCGCCTTGTCTGAGACCCCGAGAGGTGCCAAAAAAATCATGAGGAGTGTTGTTGACTAGGACTAAAAACCTTGGGCACACGATCCAACAAAAAATCCAATTCACTTAAGAAGAGGAGAACCCAAAGGCCTCCAGAGTTTTGAACAAGAATCTCTAATTGACTTTATCATAGGCTTTCTTTATGTCCAACTTCAGAAGCATTGAAGGGTGGCGAGTGTTGAGAATTGAATGAATGGCTTCTTAAGCAATGTAACTCCATCAAAAATTGAGCGCCCAAGGACAAAGCTAGTTTGTTCTTCAAAAATCAAATTTGGGAGGATCAACTTGAGCCAGTTGGCAATCGATTTTGTCAGAATTTTGTATATTGTATTGCAAAGTGAAATGGAGCGAAAATCTTCCAATCTATCTGGCTTCTCTTTTTTTGGAATGAGAGCGATAAAGGTGTTATTGAAATCTTTTAGAGCCCAACCCGATGCCCTGGAATCTTCAATGGTCCACAACATCTGGGCCAACAATCTCCCAACAGTGTTGGAAGAAGGCGGCAAAGAATCCATCAAGACCTAGTGACTTATCCAGATGTAATTGAAAGAGGGTCGTTTTGATCTCATCCTCTGAAAAACACCTGTTCAGGAGCATATTTTGTTTTGCCAAAACCAACTTTGGAATACTTCTCAGAAGTTCTTGCTGTGCTGACAAGTTTGAGCCCTCCCAATCATTCAAAAGATTCTTGAAGAAAGCTACCGCTACCTCCGCTATTTCCCCCAGTTGATCCAAAGACCTTCCATCCGGAAATCTTATCCTAGAAATTCAATTGATTTCTCACCTTATTTTGATGGAGTTGTGAAAGAACTTTGTGATCTTGTCCCCTTCGCTTAGCCAGAGCTCCTGTGACTTTTGGCGCTAGATAACTTCTTCTTTTGCCAGAATGTCATTCCAGCTATTTAGAAGATCCTTCTCCTTGAGATACCTTGAACTATTCATGCCCTAACGAATCACTTCCTTGTTTAGAGCTGACAGCTCCCCTTCAATATGCTTCTTCTCTTCGAAGACGTTCTTGAAGCTTAACTTATTCCACTCCTTCAGCCGTAATTTCACATGTTTCAACTTTGTAGCCAGAATAAACATTTTTGATCCCTCCACCTTGACCTCTCCCCACCAATGAGAAATGAGGGGCAAGAAGTTTGGATTTTTTAGCCACATACTTTTGAATTTGAAAGGACAACTGGTTGGTCGGATCTCTCCCTCAATGACTAGAAGTACAGGAAAATGATCTGAGCCAGAACATGGAAGGATATTGCACTCCAGTGTGAAGGGGAAGGCCGCCAGGTTTCCTTTGAAGAGAAATCTATCCAATTTCTCAGAATTGAGCAAAACCCGAGCCTTCTGTTGGTCCAAGTGAACCTACTGTTAGCCATTGGAATCTCAACAAGCCAATTCTGATCCACAAACATTTCAAATTCGATCTGGGATTGGAGCTTATGAGTCACACCACCCCACTTGCCCTCCAAGTGCAGAATGGCATTAAAATCCCCCCCAATTATACAAGGAACAACATCCAATCACTGGCAAAGATCCTCGATTTCATTCCATACTTGTCGCTTGTCTACACATGATATGGGACCATACACGTTTACTAGAATAAAGTGTAGATTCAAAGAAAAAAATTTGATAGAGCATGCCAACCATCTATTCCTAGCTACCACCTTATCCAGGGATACCATATTAGGTTGCCAAAGGGTGAGGAGACCCCTACCACAACAACAACCACCACCGCCTGCATCTTCCACGAACCCATTCTCTTCCCGAAAGCAACCACTCCTTCAATGTCAAGCTTTGATTCCTGCAACATACAAATCTCCGCCTATGAAGCAATAATTTTATTCTTCACCAGGCGTCGCTTGTTAGGGGCTTTCATGCCCCTAACGTTCTAGGTGAATATTTTCATTGCTCTTCAGGAAGGGAGTCTCCCTTCCCTACTTTCAACAATGTCCATAATCTTCTTTTGCCCAATAGCTTCACCATCAATCTTCAACTTTTCCACATTGGGCACTCTCCCCCTCTTTTTATGCTCCCCACAATCAGGAGAAGTCACTTCGGCCTCATTCTGAAAAATCCCCAGACCCTCTTGATTCAGCAAGGAAGCAACACGCTCCACACACTCTAGGATGAAGACAACATCTTCCACCCCAGCCGAGTCTAACCAATTGTCTTCCAGAGTTGGAGTTGCAATGAAAGGATCATTTGGTGCCTCTTTGGCTTCTTGGGCTAATTCCACTAACTCTTTGCTAACCTCAATCAAGGAGTTGAGGTTTTCCTTCCTAAATTTTTTATCTATGATGTCCAAAACATCGCACATCTTACTGTTGAGAGCAAGATTGATGTCCATGGTTGGCTCCTGTGGGCCTTCTGACAACCTGTTCTCCTGGACACCTTCCCTATTGGCCTCCTGACAGAGCTGCCCATCGTTGGCCTTGGGAGATCCTTCTGCTTCCCTAGATCTAACTGGAGTCGAGGCTTCGGGCTTTGAGTCCCGAGCAGTTTCTTTCTTGCGAATTGGTGGAGCATCCCATGAGCGCTATCCTAAAGTGCCAATCCAGTTTCCTTTTGGCCTAGGCTCAAACACAAGGGGTTGCAACAGAACACCCCAATCTGTGTGAATCTCCACCTCCTTCCATCTAGTGCTAGTGGGAGAATTTTCCACACATATGCGCATATAAGTGTTGATGCCATCCTCTTCAGCCCATTCATCCACGCAGATATATTTACCAAGATTATTGCCTATCTCTTCCAAGATGTTTTCTTGCCAAAATTCATATGAGAGTCTTGGGATCTTATACCAATCTTGGATATAGGATAACTGATGTCGATTCAGATCAAAACCCACTTCCCACTTCTTCATGTAGAAGCCATATCCATCCATTAGCCAGACTCGTTCTAGGATTTCTGTGCGAATTGAGGGGGAAGGGAAAATGACTAAAAAGAATTCGAGTTTGCCAAGTATTTGAACCCCATCTTTGAGCCCCATCGACCATGCCACCATTGAATCAAGGCATCCCAGTTCATATTTGACCCAAACCATTTCATGATGAGTCCCAGACTTTCCAATCTTTTGATCAAAGGTCCCAACAATTTGGTTCCCAAGACTAAATTTCACTAGTCCGCACGCCTAAACTCATCAGAAGTACTAGGGGTGAATTTGGGACTGGATTTCCTTCTACGATCGTTGCTCCAATTGGTGCCAAAATTTGAATTCTTTTCACACCAATTGTCACTGTGAAGATCACACAATGGTTAAATCCTATGGGAATTGCGATTGATGCCCTGCCGTTGCCACCCAGATCGATCTTTGTTCGAGCATGGTTGCGAATTGTCACCCCCAGAGTGTTTGCACCATGCCTCCGATCTTGCGCGCTCCTGCACCTCCTTCCCTGAAAATTCCTGCACAGCCTCGGCACCCCATGACACCTCTTTTCCTTTAAGCTTATCGCCCGAAGCCTTCCTGACTGGTTGAGAAGCATCATCCTGCTTTGTTGTGAGCTTTTGCACCTGATTTTTTCCCTTTTGCAAACTTTCGCACTTTTCGCTTCGCTCTGTCGTCTCCATTTTTCTTATTTCATCTTTCATTTTATTCAAATATTTGAATTATCTTTTATCTTTGCTTCATTTATTTGATCTTTAATTTATCTATGACAAACATTTTGATTTTATCTTTTTTATTTATCTTTTATTTTTGATTTATTTATTTGATCTTTTAGTTTATCTATGGTAAATATATATTTAAATCTTTGTGATTTTTCTTTGATTTCTTTTTTTTATCAAATCTCTTAGATTTATTTGTTTGATTTTTAATTTATTTTTATCAATTCATTTATTTTATTTATTTATTTGATCTTTTAATTTATTTCTTATTATTTGATCTTTTAATTTATTTATTTTTATTTTTAATTTAATTATTTGATCTTTTAATTAACTTATTTTTTAACCTTTGATTTGTTTATTTGATTTTTTAATTTATTTGCAATAAACATTTTCAAATCTTTGTGATTTATCTTTGATTTCTTTTTGTGATCAACTTATCTTTGATTTTGATTTTTTTTGTTTCAACACATTGATTTTGATATTTTTTGTTTCAATAAATTTCTTTGATTTGATTTTTTTGTTTCATCATTTGAATCTCTTTGATTTGATTTTTTTGTTTTATCAAATCTCTTTGATTTTGATATTTTTGTTTCATCAAATCTCTTTGTTTTAATTTTTTTGTTTCATCAAATCTCTTTAATGAAATATCTTTGATTTTGATTTTGATTTTTTTTTCATGAAGTATTTTTTATTTTGATTTTTTTGTTTCATGAAATCTCTTTGATTTTGATTTTTGTGTTTCATCAAATCTCTTTGATTTATTTTTTTGTTAGTTCAAATGTTTTGATTTTGATATTTTTATTTGATTGAATTTCTTTGATTTTGATTTTTTTGTTTCATCAAATCTCTCTTTGCTTTTGATATTTTTGTTTAATCAAATCTCTTTGATTTTGTTTTTTATTTGATCTATGTGATTTTAATTTTTTTATCTTTGATTTATTTATTTGATCTTTTCATGATTTATTTATGATCATATTTCTATATGTTCAATTTGTTTGTGATCAAATCTTGTATTTTTGATTTAATATGTATTCATATAGACATTAAAGTTTAGCAAACCACTACTTATTAGACTCTTAATCTTATTACAAAAGAACATAACTATCATCTTAATTAAATTTAATAGTATTATGATATGCTTTACATGACCATAAAGAATTTCAAGATTAAGACAATAGTATTTAGATATTGATATGTATTTTCTTGATCATATGCGAATTCCACAATCTGGAGTATCGAATGGAGCTCCTGAACAAAGCCTCAGCAGTCATGGGCAAATGACTAAAAAGAGATATCAGTTACTCGGTCTGTACTGAGCCTGATACGCTTCAGGAACCATCTGTAGTTGGATACATGAGAAAAAACAAGAGATATCAGTTACTCGGTTAATAAATAAGCTCCTAAATCACACAAAAAGTAAAATCTTCATAATGTAAAATATATTGCTTATATCAATTTAATATAGATAACCTTAATATTAAATACGCTACTGATGTGATATTCGAGGACTCTCCACCTCATACGTCTTTGAAGCATTACTTCATGTGTAAATTTCTCTCTTTGATCCATTCATCCATATCAAATAGAGGAATGGTGAGAAATCTATACACAACAGTTGTATCAAGAAACTGAAAGGCACTAACAAGATTGCAAGGTTACACCCACAAAGAATACAGCAGTTCATGTGGCAGCACATTATAGCCACATACAAGTTGTGCGAATGATGAATATTCAAGACACAGAAGCTGGCAATTACCGTGCGGCAGCCATGAATTAACAGTTACAGATCTGGGGAGAGCATGACTGATGGAATAATGTGGAGACCAAAGAAGAAACAAAAATAAAATTGATCCGACTTCCTCCATTCAATTAAATTTGCATGTATCAAATAATCAAAATATTGCATGCCAGAACCAGTTTTGTGTAATAGTACGTATAAGTTTTGCCAACTCGATTTGCCTATAAATGACTTTCATAAGCTCAAAACATTCATCCAATCACTGTAATAGTTGTAGTTAGGTACACTATGCTATTGTTTGCAGGCTTATTCTAAAACAGTTGGCTTCTGCCTACTATTGTGTAGCTGTTTATTTTTCTATTTTGCAGATATGTTCCTACAATGATGTCTGCTCTCAATGCGCATATAGATTATAGTTGGCATGAATTGTTTTACAGTAGTAGAAAATTTTGAAGTTTTGGATTTTGTTGAGTGTTGAGAATGGACTTGATTTAAGACTATTCTGTTTTAGTAAAACTATTGCTTATGTGTTGAAATTTAGTAGTGACTTTATGAATTTCCAAAAATCCTTTCTAGGTTTTATTCTTCACTTTTCAATCTTTTTAGAATATTTTAAAACGTTATAAATTTCGTTAAGAAATGTAAATTTTATGATTGTTTAAAGGCTCTTTTGTTTTGGTTGCAAACTGTTAATTTGTATTAGACAATTTGATAATCATATCAAGATATTATCCATTTTGTTTATCATTTTACAGAGTGGTTATCATTTGATAGTTTGTATTGTTGTTTTGTATAAATGATTCTATTTATCATTTTGTTTAGCTGCTATTCATTAGGATTACATGTGAAGGTATTATTATTGTGTATTTAACAGATGATGTTCAATTGTGTTTATTTGAATTTCTTAGTTCAACTTAATTATACTCCATGTACTTTATCAATAGATGGAATTGAGTTTGATTTTTGCCTCCTTTATAAGCTAGAGTACAAAATATTATTGTTGTTGCTTAAACTTTTAGTTGAGAATAACATATTTTAAATTATATAAGTTAAGAGAATAGTTTAGGAAGGTGTATTTGATCTAAGAAAGATGTGGATTATTAATGATTTTGGATTCTTGCATATCTCTCTTAGTCAAAGATCAGTTTGTATAATGTTGTCACAATGTACTAAGATCATTTGAATAGTTTTGAGCAATTTTTTGTTGATGATGTACAAGTATCTATCATAGTTAATTAACTTGGTTATAGATAGTTAAGATAATAATTTAGATTATTATGAGTAAAGTACTTATTGAATTGATGTTACATTATTTTGATCAAAACTCCTTAGGTATTGGGTATTATACTCTCAATACACAAAACCAATAAAATTTCAAATAAATAAAACCAAAATTATGTCCTAGGTAACCATAGAAAATCTTCACAATAAAAACCCAACATCAAACACCTCTCTATAGTCTATTTTTTAAGTAGAATCTTAATTAGGTTTCCATCTTTGTTACAAACCAATGAAGAATTGTCTATGGAAACTAGAACCTAGAAAGGGTTGTGTACCCACTCAAACAATTATATGAAACATAGATTATAAATTAGAACTACATATATAATACTCTTTGATCTATGTGTGTACGCAGCCTAGTGAACGAAGGTGGTTCCCAATACATAGGATGTCAGTTGCAAGGTTAGGGATTTTCTTGAGATTATATTTTTAACTTACTGATAAAATTAAGTAAATCATTGTAAAAACCCAACCATGATAGCAATTTTTTAGTATATAAGATAAATCAACTTGTATATATACAGTATCCATATCAAAATAACAACATAAAATTTAAAACAATATACCATTTCAATAACATGCAATCAAGTACTCAAAGTGGAGAATCATAACTTCAGATACTTGGAGGAGAATATGAACTGAAATTGTCATGTTTACTATCCTGGATATCCAAGATTCCCTTTTGCATTCTCGTGGGGTGCAACAAACCCAACCAAGTGGACCACTACCCTATCCACTCCAATAAAGTGGACCCAACAAGATATCCTGAGAACATCCTATAAAGGGGTCAATGTCATAGGAACAAGTGATGATTTCTTTTAAATCAAAGCTCAACTGTGAAGAGGTTTCAGTGTATCCCATACTACATCGGGGTCCATCCTTAACACAAGAGGGTCAAGTTCATAATGAGTGACTAACCTATACACAAAGAGTGACTCACACCTACCCCTTTTTAGTGCATCCCAGATATAAAATGAATGTTAGTGTATTGTGCACTACACTATGAGTCCCATCATTTTCCTTGTCTTATGCACCAACCAAGATGCTTCAACAAGCATTGAGATCAAGTATGCATCAATCAATTGGGAAGAGGATTGAGTGCATCTTATACTACATCGAGGGTCCACCCTCTATCCTAAGGGTCATATGGGCTCAAGTGAAAATTCCCAAGTAGTGAAGCAACCTAGCCCAATGGATTCTAACAACAATCACCTTTAGGCCACTAACAATGGGTTTTCCCACCAAGGAAGAAGTACCTTCCAAGGTATATCACCTTCTGACCTTAGTGGTATTGTCAACTATCTTCTTCACAACTTGGGTAGCACATGGTATCTATCACCCCCATGCTATAGGTGACTACGAGCATATCCTCCCAATACAATAGTTAGCTTTGGTTACTATTACCCACACGATAGGGTAACTACCTGGGTATGTGCAGGATTATCATGGAAAAAACAGGCCCTTAAGTGGCAATGAAAATTTAGAAAAATCAGAGTTAGGCAACTTGACATAAAAATTTGAATAAGTTATCTATATTATTTCAAAAATATGTAAGAATAGAATCTGTGGCAAATTGAATGTAGTTTCGAAACTACTAAGTTTATTTTATTTTTTAAAAAATTCTATTTGGTGAAAAATTGAAATTTCAATGCAGCGGTACTTAAATTTCAGAGGAAAAATAAGAAGTAGGTGTCTGTCTGACCACCCTAACCATAATAAAATGGTAATTTTTTTTATAATATTTTAGATATAAGTAGAGGACTCATGTCCAGATGTAACGCATATTT